>PVKA01001837.1:0-67028 GCA_004027165.1 Ctenomys sociabilis | reverse complement strand
TTCATGGACGTGAAGTGCCCAGGAAGCTATAAGATCACCACGGTCTTTAGCCAAGCACAGACGGTAGTTCTGTGTGTTGGCTGCTCCACTGTCCTGTGCCAGCCTACAGGAGGGAAAGCAAGGCTCACAGAAGGATGTTCCTTCAGGAGGAAGCAGCACTAACAGTACCCTCAATCAAGATGAGTGGGAGGCCATCCCAATAAACACATTTTGCATATAAAAGAGAGAGAGAGAGAGAGAGGGAGAGGGAGAGATCTTTGTTCTTATTTATTTATTTATTTATTTACTTATTTATTTATTTTTTGAGGAACCAGGGATTGATCCCAGGCCCTTGAGCTTGCCAGGGAAATACTTATTCCACTGAGCCATCTCCCCAGCCCCGAGATTTTTGTTCTTTAAGTGAATCGGTTCTTATTACTGTTCCAAACAACTTGCTTTCTAAGTTTCCTTGTTTTCATTCATTCCAAGTCATCATCGGGCATACAGCCTGCTCTGATTTGCAATAATGACTCTTGAGCTTTTTTTCCTTTACGGCCTTTAGGCACTGTCTAGTTCTCTTTGTTTATTTTTCTGAGGTTGTTCCTACAGGCTGGTTCACATTATGTCTTCCCTGGCGTAAGGCAGCCAGTGTGTCACAGCCTTCTTCCATTAGTGACAACACTGGAGTGGCAAGGGTCACACTGCTGTTCCTGGATATTGCTTATTAGAGATACAGAAGGTTTAAAAATGATTGCCTAAACTGTTTTCTTCCTTGTTGTAGAGAGCACTTCACTGGTCGTTTTTGAGTGGGTGTTTTGAGGGGAAACAAGAGAATCTTTCAGGTAAGCTGATTTTGGAGCCCTCTAGGGGCTTGCTTGCTTCCTTGCTTCAAAATTTTCCCAATTGTTAGCAGATAGGGGTAGAGCTGAACTTGAACTCTGAACAGTGCATTTTCCTTTTGCCAATACATGGGTTCTGAATTAATAGAGAAAGGAGGGAAATCTGAAAAAAATACTTTTATTATGAATCAGAACTTATCTTTGCCTCACAGGGTCCTGATAGAATCTGTCAACTAGTGCTACACAGTCTCAGGAACTAATAAAATTTTGCCATTTCTACAGGGCTCTCTGTGCATTGCCTTGTGTGTCTTCTTTTATTCTACCAAAATTGAAAGGCTAGAGCAGAAGGCAAACTTCTAGTTTGACAGAGCATTGTCATCTGATCTTATCCAGGTAGGAAGTGGTAGAAACAGAATCAGAGCCAGCCTTTCCGCTTCCAAATTTTATGCTACCCCTGTAACATTACACCTCTATCCTGGAAAAGAAAAGAAATGTCTAAGAGTGGCTGAAACCTTCCATTTTTAGTGGAGGTGAACAATGGAAATTGTGAATTTTATCTTTCATTAGAGTTAGTAGTTTTTAACCCTGGCAGCACACTAAAATAATCTGGGGAGCTTTTAAAGAATACCTTTGCTGGGACTTCACCCTGAGTCAATTAAATCCAAATCTCTAGAGGTGAACCCAGGCATCTGTATTTTTCAAAAGCTCCCTGGATGATTCTAATGTGTTGCTAGTGTTAAGATTCACTGCTTTAGAGTTATAATGAACAAAACACTGATTGCATTTTTCCATTTTTAAGTAACTTGGGGAATATAATATTGAAAAATTCTAATAGCCACTTTGCAGGCAGTAACAGAAAATCAGCCCTGGTCTTGGTCCTTAGTAGGGTCAGTAATTTAGAGATTGACTGACAGATGAGCAAGTAAAGGGATAGTCTGCATTCACTACTCTGGGTCTCTAAAACCACAATTGTCAATCCATAAACTTTTTGAGGCAAATAAATTACATTCTGACACATTTACACCTTTTAATTATGTTGTCTTATTAGTTTTACAACTGATAACCAGAAAATTAACAGCTATCATTGATAGTGCTATCAACACCCAACAATTTTCATTATTAAATGTTGCACTGTTAGTTTTACTCTGCTCATTTTTTCCAGATAATTATGGATAACTTTATTCACTTTAAGATTAATTTAGGAAATAACTTTTGAATATATACCATTCTTAGGGAAAAGTTGCTTGAGTTAAATTTTCACAGGAATATTTCTATCACTTGCTAAATACTTCCGAATAAGTTTCAAAATCTCCATACTTCCATTTCTATGTGAACAAAATGATGGAAAAGATGTGATTTAGTTTTCTCATACTTTTTCGAG
Source organism: Ctenomys sociabilis (assembly GCA_004027165.1). Lineage (NCBI taxonomy): Eukaryota > Metazoa > Chordata > Mammalia > Rodentia > Ctenomyidae > Ctenomys > Ctenomys sociabilis. Next base: position 64,829 of record PVKA01001837.1, on the reverse strand, counting down.
AGAGCAAATATGAATATCAACTATTTTGAATTCCTTAAAATAATAGTTTTAGTGTGTTAGTAGGAATATTACAGATTCTTATGACACGTAGAAATATCATTCCCTAAGGTCATCGAAATCATTTCCAAGAATTGAATTAAAAATGTGACAGGCAGCCCATAACTTTACATAACTATCAATTAAATGGACTCTGTGTGCCCACTTACTACGTCTGCCCTCAAATGTCAGTGAGGACCCGATGGCCTTAATGCATTGTAACCTGGTGGCCTGAAATAATTAATGTACCTCCCTAAGCAATTTACTTTTCATCAGAGTATGGTTAGGGCACCAACCTGCATAAGTCCACTGGTTAGAGAACCATTTTTCATTAATTTTGATTTTTCCCATTGTTACAGTGCTTTGAATATTAAAGTTTGGCCTGATCAGCAAGGCATATTGTTATGATTTAGTCATTTTTCACCTTTCCACCTTCATGACATATAAAAATGTAAAAATGTGACATTTATGTATATATACTTTTCTAGCTTTAGACTCAAAGTAGAATTGTTGTTGTGCATTTTCCTCTATCATATTTTAAAAATGTTGCTTCAAAGAACTACCTTATCAATATATTCATTGGACAAATGCACTTTTAACATTATTACTATATTACTAGAAAAAATATGAAAAAAACCCAAATCATGTCCTTTGTAAGACCAAGTAGCATGCTCAGTAGTAACTTGGCTTTACATGTCTTCATATATCTCTATCTTTTTAAGATGCAACAATGTTGAAATGTTGCTTTACCCTGTACACAAAAGCCATCACTTCAAAGGCCTTTGATTAATTTGAGCAAAATCAAGGGCATATGAGATAGCTGCCATTTAGCGAGCCAAAGCAATCCAATGCCAACTGCAATAAACCTATCAAGCTGTCATCAAGTCAAGCTGTGAGAAAGACGAAGGCGATTACAAGCAATAGTTTCCTTCAGTGGTTTCATAATTTCAATTTTTTTGTTACATTTCCAGATCTCCAATAGTTACAGTAAGAATGCCTTAGTAGAAAAATATTTTCCCCAGGGGTTACTATCAACAACTTAGTGTATTGGTTTTTTTCCTCATCATTGGTTCCAGTGTAGAAGCTCATCAGGCAAGAAATATTGTGATTATAGTTGTACATAAATTATTTAAAGGGATTCAGCCAATCAAAAAAGAGATCTAAGTGACTATTTTTTTTTCTTGATGCCTTTGTAACTCCTACTCAAAAAACAAATTTCTGATGGATAGGATAGTTTTGAAGTTACTTCAAAATGGCCATTCTTTGGGATGGGAGGAGGCTCTTGATATGAACGGTTCATGTGCTTCAACAATAGCTCTTTTCTGACAATTTTACAGACATGGAGAAAAAAAAGAGACCAATATAACAACAAGCCGAGGAGGAAGAAGCGGGGAGACAGTGACAACAGACAGGGTGGGTAATTAAAGTCCATTCTGGATAAAAGGGATCATGTGCCCGGTGCCTCCTCACATATTCTAGCCATGGCTCAAGAAAGTAATTGCTGTTCAGTGTTTGTCCCAAGCAGTTCTTATTCAATACAAGTTTTTTTTTCTTCTTTTTCTTAATGAAAACACTGAGCATTGTGCAGATGGCCTCTCTCATGCTAGACTTCATACTTTGAATATCGCCTGTAAGGAACAAAATGCTAATCATCGCTCTCATCTCAGCTATACCTTCTACTGCATTGTGAAATTTTCCTTTTCCCTCCTTTTTCAGATACTACACTGTATTCATTGCCAAGTTATTTACACATAGTTTTAGAACAACTGTCTAATGAAAGCTAATAGTCATAGAATAACTCATTTTAAATGGAACCTGAGGATATATCTTTTCTTGAATAATGTAAAATTAGTACTTCCTTATCTTTTTCTCCCTAAAATTAAATCCGAAAAACCTAAAACATCCTAAGAGCTGGTGAAAGTGTCTTCCAAAGTTGCCCAAAGCAGATGACTTAAATTTGGAAATGCTTCGGAAAAAGATGATTGCCGTCTCCTCACCGGACATGTTGTAGGTGGCACGCATGCTTCTCATCGAGGGAGCACAGGGTGGTCAAGAAAGGAAGCGGGTGTTCCTAAGTGACCACCATGCTGCATGGGAGGTCCCAGCACCCAAGTGGTCTGAGCAATGTGAAGGATGGATGGACTCGTTTGGTGCAGTAGAATTCCAAGAGACAAATCAGACACACAGCTTAAATATCTCACAGTTTTCCTTGTATGGGAAACCCAGCATACAAATAAGGAGCAAAGTAAAAGACACATCATAGGAAATTGTCTTTTGTAAGTGGGGAGGGGGCTGAGGGCTGAAGGGAAAAGAGGAGAGGGAGGCAAGGCTACGATGAATGGACTCCGTGCTTGTTTGTGTGCCAGCACCACATAGGGTTGTGGGTAGCATGTGCTGCACATAGGCAGTGACAAACAGAAGTTGGGCAAATGAAGGTGTGACCAAAATCAAATGATTTAGTGTAGGATAACAAATCTGAGCAAAATGACAGAGGGAAACCAATGAAGGAAGGGTTTACTCTTTCTTCCAGAACACTTTTGGAGGTTATAGATAGATGATAGATAGATAGATAGATAGATAGATAGATAGACAGACAGACAGATAGACATACATACATACATACATACATACATACATACATACATACATAGAAAGTATCATTTTATCTAGGGCTGAAGCTGCTTTCAGGAGGAAAGAAAATTCTTACATACTAGCTGGTTAAAGTATGGTAAGAAAAGCCACACCAGCAAGGAAACGCAGAATTTGTCCTCAGAGGGAGGACTAGTTTGAGAAGCATGTGAGATAAGTGGAGGGAAGCTGCAGGTGATGTTGCTATGACCAGAACTCTGCGTGGCTGTCTAGAGGTGGCTCAGATGAGTCTGTCTGAAATTCCTCAGTGAATATTCTACTTAAATAATAAGCGAATTGCCCAACATAGAAAACTGAAACAAATGCAGCATTGTGGCTACTTGTATTCCACTATTCTTTGAGTTATAAAATATGCATTTATAATATCTGATTAAATTTGGAATTTAACTTATAATGAGTAAAGTAAAAAATAATCTAAAAGAGGAAACAAATTTTTAAAAATCTCTGAGGTGAAATGCTTAAGGGGGCAGCATCTCCTGAGCCACACACACCGACACTGATGTTCAAGCGAAACTTAAACCAGTAATAATGATAAAAGACCTGAACCCCCATTTTCCATCACCAGCACATAGGAAGGGATATTGTTTCACCAAGCAACACCCCGAGGTCCCCAATGGGACATGAAAAGATTCACAGCAGTGATGCTTCTTCTACGGGATCACATGTTCTCCTTGCAAATATGTAACTTGTGCCTTTGCGAGTAATGGCACCTGATGTAAAGAAAACAACATGATCCAAGCTGATATGGAGAGATGAGGGCCCTTGGTCCCACATTTCTGCGGTTGCTGTTTTAGAACATTTTCAGTTCAGTGTTCCTATCATACCAATCACTGAGACCAAGGGAATATGAATGTTTTTAATACTTAACCTAGTGGGGGAAGCATATGGTGAAATTAAAATAGCCCAAGTTATTAGAATTTTTTCTTCTTAATTAAATAAGAATAAAATTTTTCTTTAAACTGTTTACTTCATCAGGGAAAAAAAGCTAAATTGGTGTAAGAAATAAATGACTTAAGGGCTGGGGAGATAGCTCAGTGGAGTAAGTGCTTGCCTGGCAAGTGCAAGGTCCTGAGTTCAATCTCTAGTGCCAACAAAAAGACTTAAAATAAATGACTTGAAATGATCCTTCCCATCTTGGATCCATCTGGAGGATGCAGCCAAGAGGTAGTGAATGAGGTGCTCGGAGTCTTCTACCTAAGAGCTTCACACACCAGTTGGACCACCTTCAAGCACCACCACTCCTCATACTGTCCATCTACAGACAGTTTGGGCTTTAGGGTACTTTAATTTAGGAACTTTCAGCTTTTTCAATGATGCTGAAGTGCTATGCATTCAGTAGAAATTATAGAACAATAAACTACATTGAAGATAACAATATGTCATATAACAATCACTTTTAATTTCCTATCATCTTGTTTGGAAATTCTGCATCATTTTTATTGACTTATTTTATTTTTGTGTTTGTTGTTGTTATTTTGTTTTTTATCTTAAAAATAAAAAGAAGCACTTATAAAGCATTTTATGAAATGCTTTATAAATAAAAGAAAATAACACCCACAAAACTGGCTTCTTTGTTTTATGTTCTTCTTTTACCTTTTGAGGGTTGAACTTTATTAACAGATGTGCTTTCATTCATTTTGTGAAACTTCTGATCAACCTATATGCAAGTAGCACTAATGGTTTTTATCTCCTTGGAGGTGCCAGATTTGGAGTGGAAAGAATTTAAGAATAGACCCATTCAGCCTGGGGAGATAGGTTGGTGGAACATGACTGGCAAGCGTAAGGTCCTGAGTTCAGTCCTTGGAACCACATGTCATGCTGGCCCCAGAACCAGCGTGGTGGCGCACTCCTATAATTCCAGTGCTGAGGAGGTCACGGTAGGAGGACCACTACAGCCTGAACTGCTTAGTGACACCCTTCATCAAAAAACACTATGACTTGAACTGCTTAGTGAGACCCTATAAAAAAAATGGACTGACCATTACTTAGAAGAGGTAGTTTGGACAGATCTGGAAGGGCTGGAGGCAATGATGCTAGTTGTGAAACTGATGTCAGATAGATTCTCACAGTGTGTGACAAGATGTCCAGCCTGGCATTGGACAGGTGCTTCAGATCCACAGATGAGGGCAGATACAGAGGCAGACAGATGGCAGTAAAATGAAGCTTTTATAATAAGCAGGTAGAATTTAACCACAGACATGGAAGAATTGTGGACAAGAATCAGTCATATGTACCAGTCAGGTTTGGTCATATACATCAGTCAAGTTCAACCAGAGAAATAGAACACATGGGAGATGCACATTAGAGGTTATTGCAAGAAGCTAGTGTGTGTCATTACACAGTTTGAATAAGCAAATCTGAAAACTAGAGTGCAGGTCAGAAAAGGAAAGTTAGGATTCCCATGCCTAAGCTAAAGCAACAGTTTATAAGAAGAATTTCTTGTTGAGGTCTGCCTCAGTTACGCTTGTAAGGTCTTTCAGTGGCTGAATCACAGGTTATTTAAGTTAAACTGCCTTATGTAAACTCTTGAACTTTGATCACCTCTATAATGTATTTTCATAACAATGCCTGGATTAGTGTTTGAGTGAAAATGCAAGGCAGGACTGACCATTACAATTCACCCTACTGACCACCACAACTCAAGTCTAGAGAACCGGAGGAAGCAGAACAAACCTCTAAGTATGTCTATTGAATCAATGACAAAGTTATGTGAACTGAGGAATGAGGAAGATAATCTGCTAGGAGAAATCAATAACTAAAGATTAGGACCGAAGACCCCAGCATACCACAAGTAATACAGGACTACAGGGAATTTCTTATCTGATTGGAAATTGGGCCCTGGTTGTAGTCCATCTGTGTGGCTAAAACAAAATAACTGAGACAGGGTGATCTATAAGGAACAGAGATTCCTTATTCTGGACACTGAGAATTCTAAGGTCAAGATGCCAATAAGTTCAATGTCTGGTGCAAGTCAGATCTCTGCCTCCAACATGGCACCTGGAGCAGTGTACGCTTTGGAGGAGAGGAGCACTGCATTCTTTGTATTTCTCATGGGGGAAGGTGGAGAGGCCAGAAGGATGAGCTCCTTCCATGAAGCCCTGCAGTAAGAGCCCCTAGCCCCGCTCGCAAAGGCAATGTGCTCATGACTGAACTGTTGCCTGTTACTGACTCAGTCACGTCCCTATATTGTTGCAGTAGGGATTAAGTTACAGAAAGTAAATTTTGGGAGGCACATTCAGATCATGGAGGCCCTGAGTCTTCATCTCTAATTTTTGTTCAAAAGATACAATTTGAGGGCCAGCCAGATAGCTGAGCAGATTAAAGCACCTGCTTAGGCAGAGCACAGGGACCAGGGTTTGATTCCCAGCATGCACGCCCACTGAGACTGGGCATGGTGGTGCTCACCTATAATCCCAGTGTTTGGGAGGCTGAAAGCAGGAGAATCACTATGAATCTGATCTACATAGTGAGACCTTGCAGATCCTGTACTAAAAAAAAGGTATAATTTGTGGGGACCAGGAGACCCATATGGTAGTTCCCCATCTGTCAATATATAAGGGACAGGTAGGCATCTGTCAATGCCTGGACTTATTTTAGTTGTTACAGATTCAGAGGCAGATGACACTGGAAGGAAATGGACAGTTTACAGTGATGCTGACGAAACATTTTACAAAGTTCAAGGTGTTTCCCAGTTTAGGTAATGTCAGGTATGAGAAACCTTGGAGAACAATGGTGCGTATAAGTGGAGTCATTCACTATACAGTCTGTTAATTCCTACTGTAATACTTATATAATTATTGAATATTTATAGAGCTTGGGAGGGATAGAGAAGATGAAGATAAAAGATGAATAAGCTGTGTTTTCTCTGGAGGCAGCACATCATATTGGAAGAAACATGAATTTATAAAGAGAGAATGTGGAGTTCAAAGACAACTGTCACATGAATCTCCAATGTGCACTGTAGGGAAGATGCTTAATCTTTTGGAACCTCAATTTGCTTATCTATGGTACAAAGAATATCCCTCTTCCATGATTATTAAGATTAGTAGTGATATCACTAGGTACAAGCTGGTTACTTTCACTTCAAGGAAACATTTGGGCAAGTATGGCAATAATCTAGCCAGGATATGATAAGATCAGAAATTAAACTCTGATACTCTAATGATTACATTTCAAAATGTGTATTAGAATCTACAACGATTACTTCCCTCATGCACAGGTTAGCGGATGGGAAAAGAGGAGCAAAAGCGAATATATAATGGAAAGGTATAAGTATGAAATCTGCAGAAAAGACCTCATGCATGGCGAAGATAATGAACTGAGTTCAGACGTGCTTTCTTGGGTACCCTCAGGATAGCTACCTGGAGACGCAGTGGGGGTGGTTGTGGTTCACAAGCCATTTTTGCGTATTTTGTTCCATTTGAACCCTGATGCTCATAATAAACTGGCAAAAGGTAGGCTTTATTATCTATATTATTTAGATGAGGAAGCTGAGCCTTAGAGAGATTCAGAGAGTTATTCCGGACCATAGAGATAGTAGGGAGTGAAGTTTCGTGTTGCCTTCAACTCAGTCAGAGTGTGAAAAGAAAGTAACACCTGTGCCAAGTAGCAAGTGGACAAAGGCGTGTTGGCTGCTTTTGTTTGCTTGTCCATGAGGGATTTTACGCGCTCCTCCAAGATGGTGAAGGGTTGGGGCTGGTGCACCAGTCAGGTGCAAGCTCTGAAGACAGAAACAGCCAGAGCAGTCAGAACATAGAGTAGATTAGCAGCGCTATCACTAGTACTATTATTTTAATTTTTTGTACTACAGAATGAACCTAGCACCTTCACACTGAGTTATATTCCTAATCCTTTTTATTTTGAGGTAGGGTCTTACTAAATCACTAAGTTGGTCAGGGTTGGCTTGAACTTGGGATTCTCTTGCTTCACACTCCCAAATGTGTTCTCGTACAATACATGAATAAAGAGGCTAAGAAAAAATGGAAACAAAAACATTAGAAGGCGTTGTCAATTCAAAAAAAAAAGCAAGATGAGTCATCTGTGAAATGATAATTCAAATCAATGGAAAGACATCAATGAACAAGTTTTGATTTACCCATGCATTTTTAGGAGCACATTTAAATCTCTTAACGTTGATGCTTTCTTTCCAATAGCAACCTCAAGCATACTGCTCTGAGCAAGAGCTCTCTGAAAGCTGGGTTTTCCCAGGTGTGTTCACAGTTGTAATACTTCTAAAGACTTCCTTTTGACTGGGAGACACATATTCAAAAGTGCACAAATGAGACCAATTTGATTTTGCATTCACATTTTGTGCATTTGAGTTTCTAAGGTTTTTACCTTAGCAACTTCCACCCTCTCAGGAGTTTTTGGAGAACCACAGCCTTTAGCATCTCCTCTGGGTGGTCAGAGAAGGTTCGTCCCCTGAAGGCGAGGCACAGCTTCACAGCTGTTGAAGAACAGGTGGGTATTGTTACGGCTGTCTATATTTTTCTAACATCTCTGCACCCAAATGTCTGGCAGTGCGGGGGAGGGGCGGTCCTTGTGAGGTCCTTCCACGTTGCCTCTCCGCCACACCCTTCCTTTCTGCCTTCATGCTGTGCTAGCTCTGGGTGCCGTGCTCCATTAACATCATTCTGACTCACTCTCTTCCGCATCTTTGTTTGAACCTCTTCTCTGTCCTCGTTTTGAATGGACACGTTTCCATCTGTCTCTTCCTATTTCCTTGGTCAGGTTCGCGAGGGGCTTTAGCTCATTTTGCAGGTCTTTTCAAGATCAAATTATACTTTCGACTTCTTTTGGCTTTCATTTAATTAGCGTCAGTTTTTAACTTTTATCAAATCTTTCTTGGATTCACTTGTAAAGTTTTTGGTACTATGGTTCTTTCTAAACTTTTTGGTACTTTGATAATCATTCTTATTTCCTTTCTCTCTTCCTCTTTATATTCTTTCTTTGCTACTTCTCAGACTCTAGATTTTTCTAGAACCCAAATATTTGCTGGGGGAATAGGACCACAATTTGGGGCAGGGATATCTATTTGCAACTTATTTAACAGTTGTATTTATGATCAGAGACATTTTCTTATATGCTTCTATCTCTTTAGAAAAATGTATGAAGCCTCCTCTGCCAAGTAAACTGTGGGTTTTGATGTCTTATGTACATATTCACATGTGCAGATTTAAATACATTAAAAATCTATTTCCTACATGAGTAGTTCTGCATACATCTATTAAGGAAGCTTATTGATTGGATTGTTCAACTCTTCTACATCTTTAGTATTGCCTTTGCCTAATTTAAAGAAAGGTAAATTTAAAATGCCTGCAGAAATTTATGTTTTTGTTAAGTTTTCCTTGCACTCATAATATTTGTTTTCTTTATTGGTTTTGGGTTTTTGTTCATATAAGTTAATGGCTAATATTTTCCTTTGTAAAATTATTCTCTCATACCTGCATAATATATTGTCTTATAATGTCCTCTATCTAAAAGTCCACTATTCGTGACCATATATCATTAATATGCTGCTGTTAGTTTTTTGTTTCACACATGTAGAATACACATTATCTTTTCCTTAGTTTTAATTTTAGTTATCATACTTTGAAATATACTTTCTGTAAGTAGTATGAAGCTAAGGTTTGCTTCATCTGTCTGAAGATCTCTGTCATATATATATATATATATATATATATAATGTAAAATATATAAAATATGTAAAATATACATTTATGTAATATATATATATATTATAGGTTATAATAGATAGATGATAGATAGATAGACAGATAGATAGATAGATAGATAGATAGATATAGTCTCACTATGTAGTTTAGGCTGGCCTTGAACTCACAGTGATCCTTGTGCCTCAGCTTCCTGAGTGCTGGGATTACAGGTGGGTGCCACCATGCCCACCCTTCTGTCTTTTAATATTAGCTCCTATTTGTTTGTGTAATAATTCAAATCATTGAATTTATTATTTTAACTGCCTTTATGATGGTATATATGTGTATTTTTTATTTCTTAGCTTTCTTAACTAAAGTTTCATGATATTATTTAGCTTTCCACTTAATAATAGAAAGTACTCTAATCTTTGGAATCTTATGCAGACATGTATTTATCTATTACTATTTGGCAATGAGGTACTGATCATTCCTCTCATTCCTGTCCATCTCTATCAGACTCTAAAGAATCCTCTGTGTTTCCCTTTTCTTATTTTTCTTAAGCCTTATTCACCAAGAAGAGATAATGGGATCATTGCTCCCCTTAAGTGTAGGTTTTATTATAATTTTTAAAGTTTTTTTTCCCTCACATTGATTTCTTTTTTACGTCTTGGAATTCAACTTGCTGGACTTCTTCTTCTTCTTCCTCCTCCTCTTCCTCCTCCTTCTTCTTCTTTCTCTTCTTCTTCTTCTCCTTCTTCCTGTTCCTCTCCCTCTTCCTCTTCTTCTTCTTCTTCTGCTTCTTCTTCATTTCACTTCCTGGTTCCTCATCTCTTCCCATATGTATATTTTGTATTGTTTCTGAGGTTCAGATGATTTCCACCTTTGTTTATATCCATTAATTAAGATTTTAATATTCACCAAACTTGTTTTCTTTTTTTCTCTTTTTTTTTTTTTTTTTTGGCAGAACCGGGGATTGATCTCAGGCCCTTGCGCTTGGCCAGGAAGTGCTTATTCCGCTAAGCCATCTCCCTGGCCCCATATACTTGTTTTATATAATCAGTCAGTCCATTGGATTTTTCACTTATAAAACTGATATGAGTTTGATATTTTGTTTGTTTGATTTTTTTTGTACTGAGCTTGATTTTTTTTGAAAGGGTTTTCACTATACCATTTAGGTTGGTTTTGAACTCACTATGTAGCCTAGGTTGGCCTCAAACTTGCAGCCAGTCTCCTGCCTCAGCCTTCCAAGTATTGGGATTACATTTCTGTATCACCATACCTGGTTTTATGTTTGATTTTGACTAATCCTTTCATTCTTCAATGTCAGAGATATAGTCCATCTCTTTGAAAAATTTCTTTTTAAAATAACATCTTTTGTTGAGCTAGTTTTTCTGGCATCACCTCCCTTGTCTCTGGCCCCCATTCCTATGAGTGGAATCAGTGCTCTTACAAAAACAAAAATCCTAGCAAGGTCATGGCCCCTTCCATGATATCAAGACATAGCAAGAAGTTGGCTCTCCACGACCAAATGAGGTGTGTTCGGATATCGCCTCTGTCTGCACCTGGGTCTTGGACTTGTAAACCTCTAAGACTACATGAAATAAATTTTGATTGTTTGTATGCTATCCAGTCTAGAGTAATGTGTTATAGCTGCTGAAATGGACAATGTGTCCATACAGGCATTTAGAATTAAACATTAAGAGATACCATTCAAAATATAGAAGGGGGAGTATTTCTGACTTGGTGGTTGGCTTTGTGCTGCAGGACACAGTTCTCCTAATCCAGGTTTCACTATCTTCCTGCCTCGGGAGTGTGCGAGCCGTAGTCCTCCTCCTGGTGGGTTTTCCTTGTTTTTTTTGGCTCAATCATTTCAAATGGTCTGCATCCTGTGTCTCTGATCATGGTGAGCCAAGGTCCCCTCTATCCCCATGCTTTGATCTATGCTCAAGGAATGGTGGCACCGAGACCTGGGTTCTTCCATGTTTGCAAGTGAAAAAGTCCATTTTCAGCTCTCTCCGTGATGGAGACATCTGGAGAAACTGGCAATCGGAGGTGAGAGCGATGGTTCTTTCACTACCCGCCAGAATCTTCCTCATGTGACACTTTTGAAAGCACAGACAAAAGTGGTCTTAAAACAGATCTTTTGTTTGGGTTTGTCTCTCTGTAAATATAAATAATAAGCATAGCACATGTTCACCATATAAGTATCACAAAATCATAAATTTTCCTGAAGTTAAAAGTAGCAGTTGAAAAACTAACACTTTATTTTATTCACACTGGTTTTTTTCATCCTCAGAACAATGATCCGATATTCTTTATAGTTATTTTAAGATACTGAGTTTGGAAGAAGTAGTTTTGCTAGCAATTTCTCTAGTTATCATGAAATATCAAAGTGTACCAAAGCTACTAACTCTATGAAAAAATATTCAGCATTCTTTAAGTTAGCTAGAGACAAGCCTGCTTTCTGTCATTGGATCTAGGTGTCTTAGTTCCTAGTGGCTAGAATGAAGATAAAAAAAAATGAAACAAACAAAAGTATGCTAACTTGGACCAGAGACAAATTTCTGAAAGAAATCAGCCATCATCAAAAAGCATTTGCTTGAACAAGAAACATTTATGCCTACCCTAAATCTTGTTTTCCAAGGACTAACAAGATCACAGTCCGGATATTCAGAATGGTGAAATATAGGGAATTCTTCAGGTCTGGTTAACTCATGATGCATTCCCCTGACTTTGAAATTGCTTTCAGAACTCTTTATAAGTTTATTCCAAAAGAACGTTTTGGCCAAAATGTTGGAAATAGTATATCCAGAAAGATAAAGCCTTCATTATCACTTCTGCAGGGCATAAATGAGAAGCGCTACATGATATATTTTCAGTGCTATCTGAAACAGGTACACATGACAAATGTAACAGTAAGTGTGTGAAGCATTCACAGGATACATAAATAAGAATAATTAGAAAGAAAGGTATTCAATTCTTAGGGTAGAAAAATAGCCTGTAAAGTGATTATTTGAATTTTCAAGGCTGCTATCTCTAAAATATTCTGTAGTGCATATTCATACAGTTATAGGAAGGACATTTGGTTTGGCAGACAGAACTCTTGAGTCAAAATAATTCAACCTGTTCCAAATTCCTAACTGCTTGCTTCATATCCCCATATGGCACTTCTACCAGCCTCCCAAAATCAACTCATCCAAATTTGGACACATTTTCTTCTATACCCTCTTTGCTCATAACTCATCTTTCCTGTAGCAGTCTCTACATATTGGTATTTCTATTCAGTCATCCAAGCTGGAAAAGCTGGAAAGCTACCTCACCTTCCGGCATTCCTCAGATTCCAACCACATTGGACCACTTGCCTGCTTCTCAACATCCTAGGTTCTTGGCTTTGCATAATAATTGCATAAACTTTGTTGGTTGAGCATGCCTAACCTGAAATCTAAAGTGCTCCAATCTCCAAATCTTTTAGAACATTGTGCTGGTGCTCAAAAAGTTTCAGATTTTAGAGAACTCTGGTTTCCCATGTTGGGGATGCTACATATATATTGTTCTTTCAGCTTCAGAGCTCCCCAAGCAAATTTTGCCTGGGGAAATGATGCTTTTACTTCAAGAACTACTTCACATGCCACTGCCTGGAGCTGGTGCCATTGTTTGCTCGCTGGAATCATAATTGTGCCCCTGCACTCTCATTCATGTTTTTGTCCATTTTGTAAGTGTGTATCTCTTTGCAATTTCAGAATTTAGAGATTTCAGGGCTTCGTCACAATGACATTCCATTCATCAAAGTCTGAAGCAAGGCCTTTTCATGTATAAAGATATTTGTTTACTCTAACTCTACTATAGCATAAACATACTTATTCTCCTAGAATCCAGAAGCTTTGAGTGGGAATGCTAACAATTCTGGATCGTTAAAGAACATACACAAGGAACTGATGCTGGAAATCTGTGTTCACATTTCCTGTGTGACAATCATGCATAGGTACGATGGCATTCCTACTTCTCAGTTACTGACACCCAGGTTCAGGAGTTAAGTAAACTGCTTATGGTCAAATAATTAGCAAATAAGGTTGTTGAGCAAGATTGATGACTAGAGGCGCCTCACATATTTTCTTCTAACATAAAGGAAAAATAAAAATAAAAGCCATCTTGTGGGAGTGTTTGAGACTGATGGTAGGAATATACTAGGGATATGGCAGAGGTTTGGCAAAACACTGAGGCACTCACTGGTCTTACAAAAAAGGGAACTAAGCACATGGACTCCTGTTCTATCTCTGGAGATCAACTGTGAACCAAGAGAGGTTTCTCTTCCAGAGGAAAGAGTGAACAGAGGAGGCCTCTAGTGTGTCTTTATAAAGTGCCCCAGACACCTAGCCTATTTACTGCTTGAGAATCCTGTGGCCTCCTCAGTCTTTGGGCTTAGTTTGGGAGCTGCCACTTGAGTGTGTGCCCTTACTGTGCTGGGAAAGAGCTCAGTCCATATTGTACCCTCCCTAACCCTTGATGCTGGGAGCCTTCTTTGAAACCCAATGTCCTGGGGCTGTGCTGATCCAATCCTATGAATGAGTCCTAAGGGCTTGCTTAACTTTCCACAGCCCTGGGACAGCCTACTCCCAGCATTTCAACCTTGAATGATTGCTAGAAAACATCCCAGCAATCCAGGCCACTGTGTTACTGCCCCAGAAACAACAAGGTAGTCCTGCTCATGTTCTTTCGACCTGAAAAATAACTAAGCAGCCCACTTTGTGTAGCTCAGCGCACAGAGGCCTAGGGAATCAGACTAGCAGTCCCACCCACATATCTACAACCATGGAAAACAGACAAACAGCACTTATCAAGTAGGTCAGCTTGGCTAGGCCTGGGGAAGCAACTGGGTGGCTTCATCCATCTTCTGGGGGCTCTGGACTCAGTTTAGCCCTCAGATTTAGGTGCATAACTGAGTCTCTGGGAATCAGAAGCTCAGTTGTACCTACCTACCATCAGCCACCAAAGGTTACTAGGTAGACATTGTCTAGCACGTTGACTCCCACAAAAATCACTTACATAGAATAGGTACTGACTAGGGTATGGACCTATGTGTGACCCAGCCAGCAGGCAGGCAGCCCTCGGACACTGAAAGGCACTTACGCTTTTACTGATCATACATCACCCCACCCCCCTGGGCTCATCAGATAGCCCTAACCTTGAAGTAAGTCATAGAAGCTGCTGGTTAACCCACACAGGCAGCCTAAGAAACATAGAGCTGCCAGTGGGCACTGCCCTAATACACCTAACCTAACTCTGACCAAAGCCAAAGAAGCATAGCCAACAAAACACTAGGAGACATTGCCAGTAGGTTACTTTCTGTTGCTCTGTGGAAAGGAGTAGTTAATCTTTAGTTTTTTTCTCTCTCCTTAATTTCTTATAACTTTTTTCCAATTTTGCATGCATATATCTGGTAACCTAAACAACTAATCTGAAGAAAACACTATGCAATACAACAAATACTGTCAAATTCATATTACTTTCTTCAGTGAAATTCTGTATATTTTCTAATTTTCAAATTGTCATTATTTTGTATGCTCTTTAAAAATAATAAAGGGAGTTTTTTTTAACTATGAAACTCATTTTAAAAACCTGATAAGAGGGAACCAACTGCATGCCAGATGCATGAGTTCCAGTCAATGAAGCATAGGAGACAGGCATGTGACATCAGCAGAGGTGCATCGTGTCTCTCTAGAGAAAACAATACATTGTCTGATGAAGAATTTAGAACAATTATTTAAGTGAATAATGGCATACAAGAGTACAGGAGGCAATTCAAGAAAACTAGGACAATAATTTATAACACAAGTGAGACAGTTAGCAAAGAGAGATCACAAAGGAGGAACCGATCAGAAAACTTGGAGCTAAAGAACTCAATAAATGAAATCAAGACACATGTGTGTGTGAGCCAGAGAAGCAGAACTGATTAGGGCAGAGGAAGAATTTCTGAGCTTTAAGACAATTCTTTTGAAATAACCCAGTCAGATGATCAAGGAAAGAAACAATATTAAAGGAATTGAATAAAGCCTTCTAGATTTAAATGATATCACTAAGCAAGCAAATATTTTTTTTTATTGGCATGTTTAAAATAGGAAGGAGAGAATGCATAGAAGCCTTTCTTCACTGAAATAATTACTGAAAAATTTTCAAAACTTGACTTAAAATCCATGGAGCACAAAGTATGCCTAATAAATCTGATTAATAAAGATTTTCACCAAGGTACTTTTTAAAATACATTTGGTGCAGGGTTTCATGCACAGCTTGGACTTGTAGTGATCCTTCTGTGTGCAGCCTCCCCAGTGCTGGGATCATAGATGTGAGCCACCAAGCATGGTCTTGGTGGCCAGCTCAGCATGGCTGGGGGAGGGGCTGGCAAGGCATGTGGTACTGGGGATAGAACCCCAGTGTCTGTGCTTTTCTAAGCAACTGCTTAGTTTGCTGAGCTACTTCACTAGCCCTTATCAAGGTATATTTTAAATTGTTAAAGCAACAAAATTCTAAAAATAGCAAGAGAAAAATTATCATGTAATTTAAAAGGGGATCACTATTATACCAGTGGCAGATTCATAGGGAAACTTAAAGGCCAGAAGAGGAGTAGATTATGTTGTGAAAGTTCTGAAAGACAAACAAATTCAACCAAAAATATTATATTAGCAAATCTATCTTTGTGATACGTAAAGAAAGACTTCCTGAAAAACAGAAATTGTGGGAACCATAACCACCTGCAGCCCCAAAACAAATGCTTCAAAAAGAGAGGAGGGTAACAACTGTCATGAAAATATGCAGAAGCATGAAATTGCATGGTGAAGGGATTATACAAAGACAAAAGAGAAGCAAAGCAAACCCTATCAATACCTACAATCTACTAACCACGAATGGAAAGACAATAGGAATAAAGTATGTGCAAAATGAGAGAGAACATTAACTGAGTGACAGCAGTATGTCTTTACCCAGCAGTAAAAGCCTTGAGTGTAAATAGATTAAATTCTCCAATTAAAAATCATAAACCTGGTGAATGAATAAAACACCAGATTTAAAATTACACTGCCTATATGATACTCAATTCAAGTACATACTGAGAGTTTACACATGGAAATATACAGAATATTCAAGGGGTAAACAAAGGCAAACAGGAATAGGTATATTTGTGTCAGATAAAATAGACTCCGAATAAAAAGTAAAGGAGCTAGGCAATGGGGCCTGTGCCAGTAATCCTAGAATTCTGAGAGACTTCACCTGGAGGATTACAAATTTAAGCCCTGCTTTGCAATGTAACACAACTCTGTCTTGAAAATAAATAAATGAATAAATAAATAATAAAAAAGTAATAAATGAGGGTCGGAGATGTAGCTTAGTGTGTAGGCCCTGGAATCAATCTCCAGCAATGGGGAAAAAAAAACAGAAAAAAAGACAATAAAAATATAAGGTAATTATATAATGCTAAAGAGCCAATAATAATAGAAAATATAGGTCCCAAGTGCTACAGCACCAAATACCATAAACACTTTCAGAACTAAAAGAGAGGCAGACTCTGTTATAATAGGGGGGATTGCAGCACCCCTCTTTCTTTGATGACTATCTCATCCAAATAATCAATAAATAAACATTGGAGTGAAACTATAGCATAGGCCAAATGGGCCCAATACACATTTGTATCACACTTTATTCAACAGCTGAGGTAAATACATTTTCCTCAGCACATGGAGCAGTCTCCAGTATAGACCATACCTTAGAATGCAAAACAAGTGTCAAAAAATTTAAAATACTGAAATCTGTCCTGATCACAATGTAATAAATGTATAAACCAATGACAAGAACTTTAGAAATTGTTTAAATACATAACATTACATGACTTTTTCAATTTATTTATTTATATATTTCGTACAGCTTGGATGCATAGTGATCCTCCTGTCTCAGCCTATGCAACACTGGGACTACAGGTGTGCACTACAATGCCCTGTTTCTGTGGCACAGGCCTGGCACAGGGCGAGAATAGCATGGGGTACTAGAGATCAGATCTTGTCAGACAGTTGCTTAGACCACTGAGGTATCTACTCAGCCCTACGTGATATTTTCTTTCTTTCTTTCTTTCTTTCTTTCTTTCTTTCTTTCTTTCTTTCTTTCTTTCTTTCTTTCTTTCTTTCTTTCTTTCTTTCTTTCTTTCTTGAAGGATCTACAGGTGTTCAGGATCTCAATACTAGATCAGACTCATAGCGAATTGATTCTCCTGTTTACACCTCCCAACAGCTAGATCACAGGTGCGCACCACCCTGCCCCATCTCTGCATAACATTTTTTTGACTGACTGATGGATCTATGAAGAAATCAAAGGAGAATTTTGAAAAATTTCTTGAAATAAGTGAAAACAAACTCCACATACCAAAATCTAGGGAATATAGTAAATGTAGTTCTAAAAAGAAAATCATGCCATAAGTGCTTACAAAGTTATTAAAGAGAGAAAAATACAGTAAGTAAACTACATAAGGATGCAACGCAAGGACCTAGAAATGCAAAAGCAAAACAAACCCCTTATTAATGGAAGGAAAGACATATTAAATATGAGAACAGAAATATGCAAAATAAAGAATAAGATCAATGAAAGGATAGATTGTTTTTCGTTTCTTAAATGATTACCACAAAAATGCAAAGAATTATTATGAACAATCGTATGCCAAAAATTATAAGACATACAAGAAGCAAACAAATTTCTGGAAAACATGAGCATCAAAATTGAATCGTGAGGGTACATAAAACTTTAATAGATTAATTAAAGTAATAAGAATGAATAAGCAGTAAGTTTTCCAACAAATAAATCTTAGAACTAGACAGTTTTGCTGCCAAGTCTTACAGAAGAATTAAGGATAATATTTTTCAACAATTCCAAAGCATTGATATGTAAGGAATCCTTTCAAACTCATTCTGTGAGACTTTTCCCCAGTAATTTAGCTGTACCTTGAGTCATAAGCCAGGACTCCATAGGACTACGAATGACAAATATCATATTAAAATTAGGGAGCTGAAATTGTTTCCTCTAAGGTCAAGAACAAGACAAAGAAGTCCACTTTCATCACTGTTCCTCATCATACTATGAGAAATCTTAGCCAGAACAATAAGATCAGAGAAATAAAGATCATATAAATAGGAAAAGAGGTTATAAAATAGTAGGGCTGAATTCATCTGGAACTTCAAGAGAACCCTTGTCCCTTATCTGTATGCCTTGGATTAGGGTCCCATCATTCCACCCTTCCCTGGTCATCACATAACTTTTGCTTACCATTGATTTCCTTGCCTCTATCTTGTAAGGGTCCTTGTAATTACCTTGGGCCTACTGGGTAAATTCAGAATGATCTCTCTCTCTCAAGATTACCAATTTAACCACACCTACAAAGTCCCTGTCACTGTATAATATTTACAAATTTTGGCAAATAATAAGGGAAGAAATTAAAATGTGACTAGTCAGCTAGGCCAGCTGGTGTGACTAGTACTAAGAGAGAACTAGGACGTAGGCAGAAAGACAGTTCCCAGCCCTTCAGCTGGACATACCAGAGAGGACTTCTTTATCTTCAGTTCTTAGGAGAACTCAAACAGGTTTCTGAGGGGAGACCTAGATCAGCCACCAGCCCACAAAGTGGGGAATACAAAAGACACAGCTTGTTAAGCTTGTGGCCCCTGTAAGTCGCTTCGTGGCCAACTCTGCACCATGCAGACTGTACATTTTTTCCTACCTTTAACTGGCTTGTGTTTACTTGGAGGAGCACATTTAGTTTTCTACTTTTAATATATGAAATATACTGCTTCCTTTTTCATTTGTCTTGGTCAGCTCTTTGTTCAGGACAGCAAGAATGTAGGAAGAATATTGAGCAGGTGACTCTAGTACCAAAAAACTCTGGTAACAGTAGGATACAGACACCCTTACAACTGAAATATGTGGCCATATAAAAAGAGACATGGCTTTGGTGTTGGAAAATGGGAAGACAACTGGTCCATAAAGAGACTGCAGGAGGGATTTACAATTCTCTAAAAGCCTCAGTGGACTTTCTATTGAACTCGCTCACTACAGAGACACCTGTTTAAGCAGATACCTAAATGCAGGTAATCATGATAAGTGTACATAAGTACTCACTGACTCTAAAATTCAAACTTTAGTGAATGCTACTAAATATATATAACCAGTCCAAAACATCTCTTACTTATTATGCTTTAACTAACTTCACTCTTTA
The DNA here is from genome assembly GCA_004027165.1 of Ctenomys sociabilis. Taxonomy (NCBI): domain Eukaryota; kingdom Metazoa; phylum Chordata; class Mammalia; order Rodentia; family Ctenomyidae; genus Ctenomys; species Ctenomys sociabilis. The sequence goes on along the minus strand of PVKA01001837.1, from coordinate 45,248 downwards.
ATGGTCCTTTTAAAATGTAAACAAATGCCCTGTGGTCCAAATTCCCCATATAAATGCTTGCTATTTTTTTTTATTGTGTTCCTAACTTTGCCTTGTATCTGACTGACTGACGGTAAAATGGTTTTCTTTAACTCCTTTCTTTGTTAGCTCCTTCAAGTGAACTAATCACTGGAGCCACTCATGTGATAGACTGCCAGTTAAAGACTCAAATGTCAAGATGTTTTTATCAGTCGCGTCAACAGTAACTTTCAGATTGAATAGTTCTTTAGTTTATGTCAAATCTTTGGCATGGATATTTTTTCCCTTCACAAAACAGAAATCGCTTACATGCTAATGTGAACTTCCAATTGTTCACGCGTCTTACCTACAATCCCCTTCACGTGCTAGCAAGAAAAGATGAAGGGACACATCTTGTGGCTGATGAATGCCCATTAGCTTCGAGAAGCAAATATACCCCCTTGTGTGCAGTCAGTGTGCGATCATAATAGAATTCCATTTTGTGGTTTGTGGAAAAAGAAGTGTTTTAAAGCCAACCCACATGTGTTTTCAAATTTCGTATCAATATACACTCAGCATCTGAGCTGCTCACTTGCTAGCTGGCATGCATCCCATTTTGAATGCAATTTCTTCATGAATTGAAAAGAATACGTAGGCAGGCATCTAGATATCTTGGAAAATAAATTTCTATATTTTCAGCATATGCCTTGCTGTGAATGCAGGACAAATTACATTGGTAGACATTTAGACACTAGAGAGGCTTGCATTTTAAAGATCAATTACAGAAAGTAATAGTCTTCTTCATGTCTCCCAACTTGAATAATTTTATTAAAATATATTTCTACTTAAACACTTCTCTGCTCCATAGTCACTAATATAATGACCTACCTAAAAATATGCGTCATCAAACTCTTTGGCAGTAAAAATCCATTTGAGACCCATTATTTAGTGACAGCAGTGTATACTTGAATAAATAAACTTCATTATCTATATGCTCAAATCCATGAGCGTCTGTGAATGAAGAGATATAATGTATTGATTTTGCCATGGTTCTCCACCGCGGTGTAGGTGGCGTTACATCAGCTTACGATTTCAGTGGCCTGCTGCAGTTCAGAAATAAAAAAAAAAAATCGTTATCTGGAAACCTCTCAAACCAACAGAAAAGTAATCAATTTTTTATCTGTGGTTAGGCACTGGGAGTCAGTGGTGGATTTTCTGTCCTCAAAGCTCTCGTCTTCTTGTTAAAATATTTAGGAAGCTCCCAGGGGAAATACTATACCTAGATTGAACCTGTTTACGTTAGGAAGTGAAAAATCTGCTCTGTGTATCCTGTTAAGCACAAACACATCCTTGTCTCCTGCAGTCCCTGCCCCAGAGGAGTGCGGGGTGGGACGTAGCCCTCCTTTAGTTCCTAAACACCCACTGCTGCCTGGCTGAAACCACAGGGACTCACTTTTTCAACTTTGATTATTATTTGAAATCATCGTACAATTTTACATCATGTAACTTCGATTCTTATTTAGAAGGGAACACACTAATTCAATGCCTAGCCACATCGCCAGTTATGGCCATATACTGACTACAGAGCACAGACTATAGAGAGGAAAAGTCTCTGACAGGAAAATATTACAGAAGTGTTCCAGTGACTTTGGCATGTCCTCAGCAACTCACATTGGAAGAACTGTTTTAAACATATTTGTGAACCTACTCATCTGCATTAATAGAAGATATGCTATAGTCTATTTCTTTATTTATTCATTTTTATGGCTAGCTCAGCCCACTGTGGGGGTGGGGTTGGCATGCCATGTGGTGCCAGGGATCGAACCATGGTTCTTGAGCTTGCTTAAGCCTGACTAAGCAGGCACTTTAGACTGCTGAGCTATCTTGCCAGGGATATGCTATAGTTTTTTTTTCTTTTTTCTTTTCTTTTTTTGTGTGTGTGTTTTAGGGAAGGGTCTACAGGGTGCTCAGGGTCTCACTACTAGATCAGACTAGTAGTGATCCGCCTGTTTATAGTCTCCCAAGAGCTGGGATTACAGGCATAAGCCACCACGCCCAGTCTCGATCATTGTTTTAGTGCTCCCTGGGGCTGGAACCAACACAGCAGGCCTGGGGATCAAACCCGTGCTCCTGGGCCTGCTTACAGGGGCTTTAATCTGCAGAGCTATTTGACCGGCCTCTTATAGTTCAAACATCGTCAAAATGATGGAAAGATTAAGAAGTTACACTTTCCCTGTAGAAGAACTTACAAGTTATCTGATATGAGAAGAAACAAGCTTATAGATAATCGGCACATCAAGTGAAGCATGACAGATTTGATGGTAATGTTCTACCTAAAGAACTGTCAGGCTTTCCATATTGCTCAGGCAGGGGTCCATACGGCGTTGTTCTTGATTCCCATTGTAACCTAAAGGGAAACTTCACAATGTTCGGAGCCCTTGATGTCCTGCAAATGAAGGAGGAGGACGTCCTCAAGTTCCTTGCTGCAGGAACCCACTGAGGTGGCACCAACCTGGATTTCCAGATGGAGCAATATATCTATAAAAGGAAAAATGATGGAATCTACATCATAAATCTGAAGCAGACTTGGGAGATGCTCCTCCTGACAGTTTGGGCATAGTGGCCATTGAATACCCTGCTGACAACAGCGTCATATCCTCCAGCAGCACGGGCCAGCGGGCTGTGCTGAAGTTTGCTGCTGCCACTGGAGCTACTTGAATCGCTGGCCGCTTCACTGCTGAAACCTTCACTAACCAGATCCAGGCAACCTTCCGAGAGCCACGTCTTCTGGTGGTTACTGGCCCCAGGGCTGACCACCAGCCCCTAACGGAGGCATCTTATGTCAAACTGTCAAACACTGCTCTGTGCAACAAAGGTTCTCCTCTGCGCTATGTGGACATTGCCATCTCGTGCAACAATAAGGGAGCTCACTCTGTGGGTGTGATATGGTGGATGCTGGCCCAGGAAGTGCTGCGCATGCGTGGCACCATCTCCCGTGAACACCCATGGGAAGTCATGCCTGATCTCCACTTCTACTGGGATCCTGAAGAGACTGAAAAAGAAGAGCAGGCTGCTGCTGAAAAGGCTGTGACCAAGGAGGAATTTTAGGGTGAATGAGCTGCACCAACTCCAGAGTTTATTGCTGCTCAGTCTGAGGTCACAGACTGGTCCAAGGGCACGCAGGTGCCCTCGGTGCCTATTCAGCAGTTCCCTACTGGAGATTGGAGCGCTCAGCGAGCAATGGAAGATTGGTCTGCAGCCCCCATCGCACGGCCATTGAGTGGGTAGGAACCACCACCAAGTGGTCTTGAGCTGTTCTGCCAACGCTTAAGCAAAATGGGAATGAGGCTGGTGAAAAATAAAACAATTTCTAAGGAAAAAAAACAAAAAGAACTGTCAGTTATCTAAAACAGGATAGCTTCTGAGGAGGAAGGGAAATGGAAGAAGGCGTGGCGGATGACGAACATTTGTGGGAACAGAAGTTATCACTGAGCAACGGTCGATTGACCGTCTATACTGGGCATCTGGCAGTGGTGGACAAGGGAGAGCCCGTCCAGCAAGGAGAAGGACCTAGGACACTAAATCTATACAGAAGCTGATGGATTCATGAACAAGACACCCTGATGCAAGAGTTCTTGATGATATAGTATTTAACTTGCATGGGGGGAAGGTCTAGAAGTAGAAAATAAGACTGGCAGAGTCGGGGAGAAAATGCATGTGCAAAACCCAGTTTGTCTCCAGACACGTGCGCAGGCATAACTGAACTGGCTGTGGTCACACAGCTCTCTAGAGCTCCACTGAAGCATGGGATCTATGACCAGGCATAAAATGTTATGAGCCTGGAGGACGGGGGATGTGGCGCAGTGGTCCAGGACCCGTGAGTTATGACACTGAAAAGCTAGACTGAAAAAAAGTAAATCACTGATTATTGATTACTAATTAACAAGTGTTGGTCTACTGTTGTATCAGCTTCTTTATGTGCATTTCTTCATTTAATCTATAATGTTTCCATCTTACAAATAAGGAAAATAAATGTTTTAACAGCAAAATGATTTCTCTAAAATACTATGGCATGTATTTAATGTTTCTATGGGAAAGAAAAAGGATATTTCACATGTCAGATGAGATTTAGAAGCAATCTGAATATGAGAAGATTCAATCTTATTTTACTAAAAAAAAAAAAAAAGGATGAAAAGAGACTAAGTTAGCCTTCCAAAGATGAAGAGCCAGATGAGCAGAGACTCAGGATTAGAAACTTTATTTGGATAATTTTGTGTCAATGTAAATGTCATCAATGAAAATAGGAGAAAGGAAACCAGATGTGAGAGGTTTAAAAATGGAAACTTCTGACTCCATATTGCTTGGGAATTAACCCCTAATTCCATCAAGCTCTGAGGCAGAACTTAAGGGTCTGCTGCATTACGGTGGCATGCTCATTCTCTTAGATCTCAGAATGTATAGTGAGTCTACTGAGATGTAGAGACACACTTGTCTCTATATTGCTTGTTTGTATGCATTGGTGTGCTGAATGCTGAGAATACAGGATCTCTGAATAGTACATTAGAGCATGAATAAGTCTGGACCTGGTCAGTCTTCCTTGTGGTTGGCATTTGGATAAAGGTAGAAGGATGGTGCTTGTAGGGGACAGTTACAGTAGAACCTTCCAGGAATGGGATCATAAGGAAAGCCTGTAGCAACCAGTTAAGGGAGGTGACATGACCTGTGTCATGAACTGTACATGCATTTTAAGAATAGCATTGGTGACAGATAGGTAGAGCAGAGAATGGAACAAATAGGGGGAGAAGAACAGAGCACTTTTGTTTGGGTTAGAGGACTTGTGTTGGATGTTGGTGATGGAACAGTACCGAGCCAGCAAAGGCTTGTAGGGCAGGAATTTATTAGGAATGGATGTTAATATGACCAAGTTTTGATTTGCCGATAACTCTGCAGAAAGTACAAACACAAGGAGTACTTTTAGGAGGCCACCCTGGATTTCAAGTTAGGCTGAATAGTGTCTGCAAGACAAGAGAGAAAGGTGTATAGTTTTCTGTTTTTTGGTCACTACACAGCTTGTGCGGTACTGGGGATCAAACTCAGACCCTTGCACTTTAAAGGCAGGTGCTTAGACCTCTGAGCTATCTCCTCAGCCCCAAGAAAGGTGTGCTTTGAGGCTACCTATGTGGTAGAGGAGCTGAGAAAAAGAACATAGTAGAGGAACAACATCAGACAGGTTAGGAGGGGTGACAAATACTTTCCAGAGGTTTTGTTTACGGCTGCCATTCATAAAGTCTGACTCCATTTCTAACTTCTTTTATGCCAAAGCAAAGTTAGAGTCTTTGTGGTTTGTCATGACTATAGTCAGCACCTGCCATGTCTCTACCTCTCCTGCATTTACTTGTACCTTCCTGGAATGCCTTTCCCTCACTTGTCTGCACTTCAAAATTCTGTTTGTTCAGCAAATCCCAAAACAAATGCCATTCTCCCATGAAACCTTTGCAAGTTTGAAGCCCTTTTCTGCTTCTGTTCATTGTGTCTACATCAGTTTTCATGATCCATGCATCTCTTTGTGAATATTTGTCACATTTTCCCCTTGGGCTGTTATTAGTATCTCTCACATTGAGGAGGCTTATGTTTATACATCTAGGCCAAAGTTTTCAAACTAGTTAGAGATGAATTGCTGTGCACTTTCATTTTGGCTCTGTTGAAAATTTTGTTTTATCAGCCAACTAATTTCACATGAAAAACCAAGGCTCTACTTTCTCTGGGGAAACAGAAGTGGAGGCTATCAGTTGAGCTGAGGTCTGCTCTCTGCCCCCTACCTTCTCAGCACTCTACTCTTCATCCAATATTAATTTACATTAGTAATCTGTCCTCTGGAAGCATCTGAATTTGGAAAACTGGCCCGAGAAATTCCTACTGAATTTAACAAAGTCTAATCAACAGTGGTGTGTTGAATTACTTAATTCAGGATCGACTGGTTAGGTCATTTGAGGAGAAAATGCATCAAATAACCCCTCAGTTTCATTATCTCAGGTAACTGGTGCTTTTTCCTAGAATGATAGAGTCATGTTGGCATAAATCTAATACAATTATCTACACCCTTAGCTTAAACTTCAATTTACAATGCAAGGAAATACAAATGTGTCTGAGGAAGGAACAGAAAGCTGGGTAAATTCTTAATTGAATTAGCAGAGTTTGCTCTCCTTGAACCATTTTGGCTTGTATTTAGTAAGCTGAGGGAGGACAGTTGGATTCTGACTGAGACTGTGTTGTAGACAGCTTTGTCTAATATTAGTATGGCTCATGCATGTAATATTGTTTCATAGTTTGACTGTGATACAATCACCTAAATTAACTAATGGAAGTTTGACAGTTTGGAATTCTTCCTGACACGTTTCTGTACCAATGAAATTTTCAGTTTCTCATGCTCCATATTATAAAATAACTTCAATTCTAATGATAGTTCCATCTATAAGTCTGAAATTTAACAGAGTCCACAGGTGAATAACAGAAAGTAAAGTCAAAGTCTCTCACATGAAATATAAAATACTAAAAAGAATCAAAGTAATTTACTTGATATTACTGCATATTAAGATCTGTTTCCTACCAAATGGAATTTAGGGCTTATAGGTTGTATTTTTAAATCTTGGAGAATATTATTGTTTTCTGAAAATGGAGCCAGAAAGACAAAATGATAAAAATTGGTAACTAAAGTGCTTAACTGTTCACAAAGGTCTAAGCAGATAATTACATTTGAAAGATGAAAACATCAACAAAGTGTGAGTGCCTCCCTGACAGTGGAGTCCAGAGGAAAAACGCTCTATCTCTCAAGATAGAGAGTCTCAGATAATACTCTTAAAATATTTTGAGTTTTTAATCATGGCAAATAGAAAATTTGCTCTCAAACTCCAAACCAGTTGCTAAATGATAAACTGTTCCAATTACTCATATAAAAGACCTAACTCTTCTTCTGTCCTCAGACTGTTGGTGTGTAAGCTCTGAACATCACATGAATTTTGTTACCGAGTCCTCTATGGGCACAACAGTTTATGGGCTAGGGGGATTCCAGGGAGTGAAAAGTTATGGCAAAATCTTTATATCCTGCACAGTTACATAACTCTTCCCATAATGTCCTTGGCTACAGACATTCATATAACGTGTCTAGCAATCGCACTGTCTCAGAGTTCATCGGACAGGAATACAATGGCCACCATGGCACCCATTATAATTGCTGCTTTCTCCATTGTAAAGGCACAGTGGAATCCTTGGGGGGTGAAGCTGGGCTTTTCTTGGCTATTAAATTGCTATTAGCGAGAAGTATTTGTGCCATAATTTTATAGCCAAGAGAGAACTGGCCATCCTGATGGTAAATCAGTGTGTATATACCACTGAAACTAAAGTGTCTGCTTGGATCACAGAACAGACACAGGGTATAGTAGAAGTTACATTTAAAAAGTATGGACATTTTTCTGCTACTTGGTTAAAAAGAATAACCACACAAAGAAGGGAAACCTTCAAATAAGAACAGTGATTTGTCTCCAAATTATACATTACTTGCATCAAGTTGTGAAGGCACACTAATGTTCTTCTTCTTTTTAAATCTAATAGTGGGTGGAAATGACAAACATGAAAAAATCTAGTTTTCAAAGTTAGCAAACACTTTCTGTACAAATCCAGACAGTAAATACTTTAGGCTTGGTGGACCACATGTGGTCACTATTGCATCTTCTACTTCTTATGGTTTTTTAACTCTTTAAAATATAAAAACCAGGCTTACAAAAACAGGCCATGCACCAGCCTTAGGGCTGTAGTTTGCAGACCTCTGATATAAATGAATTCCTAGAGTTGTGAATTTTAATAAAAGCACTGCACTAATCTCTTTGATCTCCTCTGTACCCACCAGCCACCCTCACATACCTGCAGAAGAGATCAGGACAGGCTCTTTAGTTTTTAGGCCAGTGCTTGAAAGCAGTGATCAGAGCTATCTCTGAGAAGCATGGCTGGAAAATAAATGCAGGAAATAGTAATTTTCCTCTGACACATACCTGTGGACCCTTGGCTATGTGGAAGCTGTTAATTTTTATCTCTGCCTTTGAGACTTGCAGTCTTCTAAAAACTAACACAAAAGCTTTTCTAAACAACTAACCAAAAAGCTGAGAAGTCTCATTCACACACATACACACACACACACACACACACACACACACACGGATAGCTAGATCACATGCCTAATGACTGTGTACCAAGCCAGCCTTTCTCCCATAGTAATTACCTTGTTGCCCAAAGGAGTGCTGTTAGAAACTGTGCTTCACTGAAGCTTTGAACTATTCCTCTGCCTTCTCTACTGCTTACCAGCTCAGTATAGCACAATTACTTCAATTTCTTGCTGTTATTTTCTCTGCTTTTATTTATATTTCAAGGATTATTTTCTCATTGTAGTTACCTTAAGCGGTCACATTCTGGGAATGCCATCTTGCCTTTAACATTAAAGAAACACACATTTGATTTCAAATTAAATCAGTCATAAAGTAAGTTCATTGAGTACTCTAAGTTAGGGACTGTTCTCAGTGATTTCTATCAATCACTTATTTAATCCTGACTGCTACTCTAAAAGATCTGTACTACTGCTACTTCCATTTTAACAACAACAACAACAAAAAGAATGGGAGGCACAAGGAGACAACTGAGTTATTCCCTGTATGCCAGTGGTGGACCCTGTGGTAAGCATGCCACAACCAGCTCTTTGTTATCATTGAAAGTTGGTAAAGTTTTACCATTACTGCCCTATGACAAGCTCTAGGCAAATCATTCTGAGCTCACACAAATTTCCATAAATTCAAAGAGCGCTCTGTTTGGTATGATGTACTGTTATATAATTACTTCCAGATTAGTTTTGGTTATAATTTGTTGAACTGGTGATGGTGGTATAATGTTATCTATACAAAGAGCTTGGTTATGTAATATATGGTCCAGAATACACAACCAAGTGGCCACTAAGTCTAATTCACATCCATATTATTGTTGTTGTTGTTGCTGTTGATAGTTGAATTATAAACAATGACAAATATTTGCATTTCAGAATAATATTGATTTCTGGTTGTTCTTGAAGACTCAGAAGCTCTGGTTTGCAGTCTGGCTCTGTGATAACTGTCTCCATCAACTACCTTTATCCTGAATGAGTGCTTTCCCCCTTGTCTGACGCCATAACTGTGCCACCTGCAGAATTATCTGCCCAGCTCTTGAGGGCTTTTGACTTTGCAACTGCTAACAGTATGCTTTTGATCTGTGCACCCAAATAGAAAATATTGTGTTGTGATTCTTCTGGAAAATGTATAGAGCTATTCAAAGGATGGTACGTTAGAGACTTATATCTGGCAGTGGAATTCAATAACCTCCCCATGCTTTCCTTTTACTCATCTATTGTTATCCCAGGAATTTGCCTGCTATGGAAGCATTTGTCCGTGTGTTACTGAGCAAGGCTCTCTCTGTTCTTTTGCCGGTTTGAAGAGCTGTGTCAGTTTCTTACTGCTTACATGACTTAGGCGATGTATATCTGCAAATATTTCCTGGTATATTTTATAAAAGTTGATAAAAGTAATTGTCAGAAGTGATCATACTTTGATTAAATAAATATGCTATTTCAGAGTTAGGTATGTAATTTAAATATAGCATGAAAAATTTGTTAGCATATCTGTCAACCTATCTCAGTTGCTTTAAGTTGTAGACACATTTCTGGAAGAACCATCTTATTTTGCAAATTTGACAGCAATAGCTGTTTCTTGCATGTATTCAACATTATTTTCTACATTGTTTTATGCCAATCACATTTACTGCAAACTGCTTTTTACTTTATTGCTGAAAATGGCAACATGTATTTATCTAGCTTTTTACAATCAGCAGGCTATCACTTGCTTTATTAATCAGATCTAACCTTGAGGTTTATAGCCACCAGTTTCAAGTTTATCTAATTGCAGCTGCTCAGAAATTGAGAGATCAGTAATGCAGTTATGCCATTTCCCTTGAGGAATTATTGTTCCTAAGGATGTTCTATTTGTTACTGGGAAATGTGATGCTTCTGATTTATATACATATTTTTTTTCAAATGAAAGCAACGGATAAGTAGCCTTCTAAGTTTTGTCTTAGGATATTGGAATCATGGGTCTGGCTGACCTTTCATTATATGTCACATCCTCTTGATGCTGAAAACTTAGAGAGGTTTTGTTTTATTATATTGTCACGGATCTCCCTAGAAGGCACAGTTACATTTGTTATAAAATTAAAACTACATTTGTTAAATCCCATACCATCATTTCATTAGTTCAGTAGAGAAGTCAATATTTCTAATTTGTTGCTTCTGGACTTATGCAAGGCTTGGTGTATAATAATAACCCAACAAGTCAATATACTGCATACTCAAATATATAAAGAATGGAAATGAAGATGAAAATAAGAAAAAATTATATGGGAACCAACGACATGGGAAGCAACCCGAAACAACAGCTATGTTTGCCTAAATTCATCTTTGACTTTCAAAAACTGAAGCACCTTAAGGCAGGGCCTAAGAGAATGTATATATAAGTCAGCTTTTCAGCAGAGCTCACAGGGGTCCTTTTCCAAGCACTCTGATTACCCTAATTCTGCAGATGGAAGCCCAATACAAAGTAAAAATGAAAATGTGGGCTTCACCTCAACTTAGGCTCTGGCATGACTCAAGTTGTTTTTTTTCTGGTGCTTCAGTTTCTTTGCTTGTAAAACAAGGGACTGGTTAAGAGCTGGCTCTTTGAGTGCCAGCTAGCAGACTCTACATTCCAACTCCTGAGAGTACAAAAATGATAAAAGTATGAGTACAATACACTATTATTTTATGTATTTAATTAAGTAATTCATTTTTTATTTTTATTGCTACATGTTTGTTGCACATAATGTTCACATTCCTCATGTGGAATTGTGATACAAAGCAATTCTTCATTTTTTAAATCCCATTTTCCTTGTTTCTCTCCTCCCTCTGCTTCTTGATCCTCACCCAGTGAGAAAGATCTGTCTTCCTGCTTCCTATCTTTAGTTTGTTCTTTATTTATAAATTGGGTTTCTTTCTTTCTTTCTTTTTCTTTTCAGACCTGGGGATTGAACTCAGGCTCTTGCACTTGCCAGGAAGTATAAATTGGGTTTCTCATCTAGGAGAAGCTGCATGACACTTAGGCTTGTGTGTCTGATTCATATCACAAACATGATCTCAAGGTGCAGTCATTTGCCTACAAATGACTTCCATGTAACTTTCTTTTAGGTGTAGTAGATGCCATTGTGTATAAATACCAAATTCTTCAATCTAACTCATCCATTGATGGTTATGTAGGCTGCTTCTAAGATTTGTGCTGCTATAAAACGGGTGTCCATATGTCACTGTAACATAATGTCCTGAATTCTTTGTGGAATTTACCTAGATGGGGAAACCTGGTTCAAATGAAATTTGTAGTTTCAGTTTTTGAGGAATCTTCATACTGATTTCTTCAGTGATTGTATTAGCTTACTTTCCTACAAACAATGTAGAAGCCTAACCAGCATTTGTTTTACACGCTTAAATGTACTCTTTTCATGAGGGAAAGTGAAGTGGAAGAGAAAGAATAAATGTCACCATGGTAAGAACAATGAGAACTGAGGACTGTAGATTCTGTCATCTGTCTCTCCTTCTTGTGAACTAAGCATAAAGGTCAGCAAAGCAAATATGTAGCGAAAGTTGGTTTGAAGGGTTTCATCTCAGCAATGATCGTGGCCTCATAATTTTTCCGCTTTTCCTCTCAAATTATTATCAAGGATACATGTGGCTTCCTAGGAAGAAGCCCATAATAGAAAGTGATGAATGGTAACAACAGCATGCTTGCGGTCTGATTTTTAGAACTGCTTATTCACTAAAAAAATAAATAATTACTGCAAAGACTGAGAGGATAAACTGAAAGCACGTATTTGGATACTTCAGCTAGGGTGTGCCTTACTTTTGTCCAGGTTTTTCTGTTAATTTTGTTTAATGTTTAGGAACTAAACACATATGTCTTATACTTACTATGATTGGAGAAAGAAAGCTGGGAGTGTATGTGTATATGCATACATTTTGCTGAATAACCTAATGGGTAATGTCAGTAGCATATAAAGTCAAAAATAACAGAAGGAAAAGCAGAAGAAAGAGGCCAAGGAGACAAAAGTCCATGGCCCTGGATACTTTCCCTGTTTTCCCGCATGTTCTTCTCACCATTAGGTTCTCAGTTCTTCTTTGTTTCCTGCAGTTCAATATTGAAATTGGTGTTGACCATAGCAAGCAGTGGGCCTGCATTGTCTGTAGCCAGGTAAGCTTTATAGACTTCTTTTAGGATTAGGACGAATAGAACAGTAAAAAAGAGGGGGAAAAATCTAAAACCCTCTTTTACAAATAAAAGATTTCTTATATATAGATCAGGGGAGGGAACACAGTTTGAGCTTCAAGTGCCCATTAATCTGGGTACTGGAATAGGGAGGGCCCACAGTGGCTTTTGGGCCTCCTATCAACCTCATCTAAAATAAACTAATCCAGGAAAGCAAAACCACACAACTCCCAGAATTATTCAACAAGAGTCCAAAAGGCAAACAGGATGTTACATGATGTTGCAATTATCTGAGATTTATAAGTGGGTGAATATCTCCAGGAAAGCCTAAATAGAAGCAGTAGAACAGTAGCTGCCCTTTAGAATGAAGGATGAATATTTTAGTTATAGCAGTCAATTTATAACCAAGATCACCAGTCTAAATAGGTTCAAAGTAGCTGTTTATTAGAATTTAGTGAATAAGCAATTCTATCCTTTCATATACTTGCTCCTCCATTGTGTGCTAACTGCATCCCCCGGACATTCTTTCTTCTCCCTCATAGCCAACAGATCACGTGATCCTATTCGCATAGTGCTTCTCCTTCCCTCTGCTTGTCCCACTCGAAGCCTTCCTGGGCCTGTACTCAAGTTCCCGTGCTCATTTCCTTTCTCCTGGTCCATGACAACTACCATCTGTGCCTCTGCCTCTGCTCAGAAGCCTTTCAGGTCAATCACCACTGGCCTACATCTTAAATTTCAAGTGCTATTGTAGTCATATTCTCAGCATTGAGGCACCATCCCCAACATGCACTACTTAGGGGAGGATAGGTTTATTTTGAATTCAGCAATTTTAGCTCCAAGCCACAAGGCATGGTGCAGGGATGTGGCTGAAGAAAGCTGTGTTCTGGCATTCAGGCAGCAGAGGGTGAGAGAGAGTCAGAAGCAGTCACCTCCAAACTCCTCCACCTCCTAACTTCATTGAGAGTTTTAGGGGCCATTCTTCATCTAAAGTCCCCAAGATGCTCTCTCATCCTTTCTTCCTGCTGAAGCCTTGGATAAACACAAGCGTTTCTCCACTGGACATCTCAGCTTTGCACCACCGCTTTTCCCACAGCACAGCACGTATACTCTCGTGTAGTTTGCTCCTTTGCATGCCGGTATTCCTGAATATGCCCTGTAGTGAATGCAGTATGCTTGTTTGGTTCCTGCGTGGATCTGTTTTATAAAAGTCCTGGACCAATGACTAGTTAGTACATAGTGATGAATGAAGGAGGGAAGTAATGACTACAAGGAATAAATGCAATGTGAGCTACCTGCTGTGTTTAGCATAAACATCTACCTCTTTCTTGAATCTCTATCCTATTTGCTGGCAGTCATGAGCCATCACAACATCTGACTCCTCTTTCTTCCATAGTTGGTACCCAATGAATTGCCAGACTCTCCCATTCATGTTTCATCTTCCTCCCATGTTGAGGCATTTATGGCCTCTATTGGATTTTCAAACACCTACCGAGCTTCCTGGTTTCCAGGTTCTGTCTACAGGATTCGCCTTCTGCTGGGGCACCACAGTGATCTCTGTGAAACACAAATCTGACCCACGTGGCAGCCAGATTATAATTTTCCATGCTTTCTCAACATTTTAGGTTACTTCTACATGGCACATAAGCACCTCCTTGGCACCTTGCTTTCCTCTCCCAATTCATCTCCAAATTCTATTCTTTTCCCATGTGTTTTGCTGTTTATCACCTCAATAGTCATACTTTCTTGGTTGCTTTGATTGCTTGACAGTATATGTTCTTTGTCTGCTAACTTCTATCTATGCTTTAAGTGCCCTTTGAATGACTTGAACCTGTAATTCATTCTTTCAGAAAACCTTCTATTCAGCCTTTTTTGTACCCACTTTACTGCTCCATTCCCATAATGTCTTTTCCCTATGCATATCTTTGTCACCACTTTGAACACATTTACTCTAATTATCAGCCTAGGGTTGTGTGTTTGAGGTCTGTGAAGGCATGTGCAAGTGTCTGAATGCCCACTGCTCAGTGCAGAAGCAAAGCACTCTGGGTGCACTGCATAAATTTTCTGGATGAATAAGGAATGTCAATGTGATACTGGATAAATACAAGCTATCTGAACAGTGCCAATAAAACTAACCTTTACTGCTGAGATCTATCTAGCACAAACTAATAAAACTGACTTAAAGCAATATATAACAAACCTCAAGATTTTTTTGTAGTTGGGTATTGTTTAGGTGTTAAAGATAGAATAGTTTATCAAATAAATTACTTTAATCAATAAATGTGTTCCATTTCTGAAAACTTGGATGGATGTATCTGGAATATGGGATGTGAGAAAAAGCAGAGAAAAGTTGCTTTGAAACCTAAAACCATCTCCCATTGTTGGAGATGATTTTAAGTTTCATTTCCTAAATGGGACTTCTCTTAGATTAACGAAGTTTTCTTTGTCTGACTTAACCTACAAAGACCTAAACTATTTCTCAAGGTACCACATAATAAGAGAAGGTAGCTCTCATTTTAGCTGTCAATATCACTAAAACACAGACTCAAACTGATAACGTCATCCTGTGAATTGCACCAATATTTACAATTTGTGCAAACACACACACACACACACACACACACACACACACACACACACACTTGGAGGATTTAGGCCTCAAAAATATCCTGTCATTTGAGACAACATAAATGAGCCCAGAGGGCACTGTGCTTAGTCGGCTGGCACAGAAGGGCAGGGCCGCATGGTCTGTCTCACCTGCATGTGACGCTAACATGGCCCAAACTTAGAGACACAGAGGGCAGAGGGGTTTTTCCCACAGGACGGGGTTGAAGCCAATGGGAGGTGGTGGTCAGAAGCCCTGGGTCAGAGGAGCGGGGTCAACTTGCTGACGCTGAAATGCACGCACAGCATGGAGGCCGTAATTAGTAATACTGTACTCCATGCCGGAAATTCACCAAGAAAGTAAATCCTAAGCAGCCTTCTGCCCACACACGCAGAAATAACCATGTGAGACAATGTTAGCTTTATTATTAAGGTTCTTACAGTGCACACATACATGAAAAACATGTTGTGTACCGTAAATATGTTCATTTTTATTTCTTAATCATACCTCCATAAAACCGAAAAAAAGCGAAAACAGTAAGTGAAGACATATGAAACATGCCGAAAGGGAGCGGAGTGCTATGGAGGCTTCTAAAGTTGATGCTTCTTTTGTATTTACATTAACATACATCAAAATTATTTTAGAGATTGCCAGGTGTTATTAGTGTAGAAGTGTAAAACAATGGGTGGTATATAAAGTAATAAAGGACGGAGGGCCGAGCCGTAATCATAATCTAAATAATGGGAAATACAATAAAACGAATGAACTGAAAACACTGCAAATACTCAATAACATTCCAATTGCATGAGGCAAGTATTACATTTTCTAAAATGATGTGAGCTTTTCCTGATTCAGATACTAATGCAAGCACAGCATTTCCTCCTTTGTATGTATGGGAAAGCCAGCCCTTTTGAGAGTTCGAATAGCTTTCAAGACTCCTGATTTAAATTTCAAACTCTTGATCATAGCTGGGGAGCAAAGGTTTTTATCTTGGAATTGGAAATTGAGTTCTTTAGCTCTATACCAAGTGATAATATTAAGCATTTTGTTGTATCTGCCACGCAAGCCAAGTTCCCCACTGTGCCTCCAAAGCCACAGTGAATGGACCATATTTGGATTTGCTTATCAGGAAGAGACATTTAGAAAGACAATGCACTTGTCCTGCAAGACCCAGACTCCTGATGCTTTTCGATAGGCCTGTGGAGAGCTGCAAAATAGGCCCGAAAATCAGGCTGACATGGTCGCTTAACAAGCTTCAGTGTGCTCTGTGGGCTCGGCGAGTTGGTGGTGTCACCCCACAGGGCTGCTGATGGCAGCCATCATAATTAGAACACATGAATCAAAAACACCAGGTGAAGATTTTGCCTTAGAAGAAAGAAAAGGCAGATGGAGGGAATTATCATGCCCTTTGACTACTAAGCTCTTTCAGGCAGCTGGGTTTCTGGCCAGCCCCGCCACATGAATGAGGCCGTAGCATCCTTCACAGAGGGCTCACCCTTCCTACTATCCAGCTTCAAAGTAACAAAGGGCGCAGAAAATTTCTTCCCTGTCACTCCTTGGAAGAAGTAAAATCACACTCTGCCTCCTAACATTTGGTAAAACAGGTAACAGTGCTTATCTTATTTCTATTTTCATTTTTTACATATGGAAAATATCTGTGCAGTCTTTGAGAGCAAGTAAACCTCTATAAACTTAAGCGATGTGACCTTGGAAGAAATTTGCAGAACTTTAATATAACTGGATTTTTCCAACCTTTATGGGCTCTTGATTTTAAAATCTGCCTAACAAAAGCTCTGCCAGGAAAGCTGTTATTACAGAGATGCTTCTCAATAGGGAGAAGTGGGTTAATTGCAAGCTCTCCAGTAAAATAAAGGAGGGTTTTGAAAACAAGTGCAAATTTGACAAAATGTATTGCATTGCTCTTATGGAAAAAACTACGAGGGAGCCACATTTGAAATGGCAAAATGTCTAACATAAATAGAGGCTATAAAACTTGTGGGAAGAGGCTATAAAAGACTTCAGATTACTTATAAACAATTGCCTATCTGACCTTGATATGAATACAGAAATCCATTAGCAATCAAATTTTCAAACATAATTGTACACTAAAAAAATATATTTTTTTCCTATCAATTTATGATGACAGGACTGAATTTAATGCCACAATGTAGACTTATTTATGTTTTTATCTTCTTTTCCATTACATTGCTTTTGAGATTTAGTAAACATAATTTAATACGTGGAGCTAAATAGTAAGTTGGGAACATGTTGAGAGGATTTCCATACAGTGCTCAATGACTTTTTATTATTTTATTATTTTTTATTTATTTATTTTTTCTCAGTGACTTTTTAGGGAAGGCTGAGTTCCATTTTTGATCCAAATACAAAACCTTCAACATACATAAGAATTTTTATGTTTCCCTATTTGAAAGCAGTTGAAATCCTTTTTGTTCAAAAGATTTTTTAATGGTATTGTCCTGACCTTAACCATTTCAAGAGAAAAAGCACACTACCTTGTTCTATGTAACTTAGATAACAGTGTCACTTAATGTTTTAATGTGAATGATTTTGCATTATTTTGAAAACCAAATTGTATACCACAATTTGAGCATGCTTCTTATACATTAGCCAAAATGCAGCTGGCAATACTGCCCAGAAACACTATCATATAGACTAATAGGAGCCTTTATTGAATTCATCAAGGAAATTACAGAGAAAATTGCGTTTCTGTCCATGTGTCCTAAGAGTGCCAGTCCCTAGAGGACACATGCCTTAATTTTGCCTATTAAGTAAATGAATATTCTTGAGAATCCACAGAGTCAAGCAAAAACACAACAGTGCCCATTGCCTACTTTTATTTTAGTAATAGTTAGAATAGACACTTCTCTGTCTGGTTTGAGCTTCATTTGGAAGCAATTAACTATTTTATATTAGATATAATAAGGGTCTCTAGTGCATGGGCCACATTTGCCTAAATCAGTTGTTTAAGGCTTAATTGAGTAAAATTGCATCCACACTCCACATAGCTCTAAATGATAACCGGTTCTCAACTGCTGAATGTTCTTTCCCATTTCTTAAAATGTGCTGGCAGGTGAAAAGAATGAGGGGTTAAGTGCAGGACAAAATTACTAATTACTTTTATTTTCTTTTTGCTTTTTTGAGATGTACATTTGATCACCAAAACGACAAGAAATCACAGTCAGTATAATTTACACATCACTTATAAATAGCACCCATGTGCCAAGTTTTGCTTTGGCTTTATACGTGTTATTTCTTTAAAAAAGAACTGTAATTTTGATTGATACTTATTGTCTTCAATTAATTTTACTATAATGAGAAAAATCAGAGAATAGAACTTCTAAGATTATTTACTCTTCTCCATTATTTCATTAAGTAGGAAACAATAAAAAATAAAAAAAATATATAATATAAATATGGCAATGAAAAATAGATGCTCTAGAATAAAGAAATGAGAAACTTGAGAAGCTTAGAGAAATTTAGGTGACAGACAACTATGCTGAAGACATTGATCTTTTTGTTTTTGGTATCAGGAATTGAACTCAGGACCTTGCAGTTGCCAGGCATGTGCTTAAGCACTGATCTGTCTCCCCGAAAAAAATAAATCTTTCATTTGATGTTATTTGGCCACTGTCTTGGTGTGGTTTGTGTTGCTATAAAAATACCTGAGACACACAGAAGTTTATAAGGTGAAGAACATTATTTATTGAAGATTTTGGTAGTTGGATGGGCCAAACAGCTAGGTGCTGGCTCCTGGCAAGGAGGAAGAGAACTGGTCTTGTGTAAAAAGGGTCACATGTGTAGTTTGACCTTGCTTTATAACAATTTCCTCTCTCAACAACTCATCCAGTGATGTGAGACCTGATCTACTTTCGAGGGACATCATTAGCCCATTCACATGGTCACAGCCCTTATGGCTAAATGAGTGTCCACTAAATCTTACCTACTAAAGTTTCTGTCACTTCAGTTTTGCCAAAATGAGGGCCCAGCTTCTCAGACAAACACTTGACTCTGGGAAACAAACCACTTCCAAACTGTAGTGTCAGGAAATGGACAGCGGAGCACTTTCCCAGGGTGACAAACTTTCCCAGGAAAATGTGTTCACTCCTTTTTTAAGCTTCCAGTATAGTCTGTACATGGTCCTATTAAGCATTCATCTCATGGCCATACAGTCACCTTTTCATGTATGTTCAATAGCAAGACTTGTCTGGAAGGTAGGAGCCAGGTTCATTCATATTTGACTTCATGATCAGAAATAAGGTCTAGCAAAGATTTATTAGGGAGGGGTAACTTACATTAAGTATTACTAGGAAGTCCCTTTAAGGAAGATTCTTAATGGCGGCCTTCATTGCCTCACTTTTTGAATGAAGATTAAGAATAACAAGGTCTAGTCTAGATCCACTTTTTTTCATACTGAAGACCTCTGAATCTTCAGTTGTCCTTGCCTGAAAAATGGTGATAATTAACTATGAGCGTCTTTTCCTGCCATGTCCAGAAGGATGCTCTTTGCTCTTTTATGGTCTCTTGTTTATTAAGAAATTTGTTGTTTGTTTCTATTCACAAGCAGTAATTCTCCAGTTGTTTTTTTTTCTTATCCTTTGTCATTGGAGTCCTACTGCTGCCTCCCCTATCTTATCTATAAGCATGGGGAAAATTTATTAAATGATGATAATTGATAGCACATTCAATTCAATTCATTAGTATTATTTGCTTTGCAAAAGAAATATATTGCAGACGCAACTTCCCTATAGTTTTAGAAATGATTTCCCTCTCAAGGTTTAGTAAATCAAATTGTTTTTTCCTGAGTAAAGGAAAGTGAACTGCTTTACGTAACCACTAACTGAAAAAAAGAACGTAATTTTTTTTTCTCTTTTTACATACTCAATACAAGCACTTTTGTAGCCAGATATGTGGAGCATGTCTGCAATACAACCCAGCAGCAATGGCGCAGGGGCCCTGCAATCCAGTTGAAAACTGACATTGGCCACCTGATGGTGGCAGTAGATCCTGCACTTGAGTGCTCAGCCCCTAGGACTGCCCCTGCCTCAAATGCCACCATCCATGGTCAGGTTATGACCTGCATGTGGGAATGAATTCTTTGGTTTAGCTTTCTGGAATGGCTCCCACAACTCAGGGCGTCCCTTCTCATACACTCAGTTATTTTAAACGATGCTATGAAGGACACAAATGACTGGGCAGAGGAAAAAGACGCGCAGGGCAAAGCTATAGTGTGGTGCACTGTGGGCGCGGTGCACTCCCAGCTCCATCGGGTGCTCAGTAGCCTGAAGGTTATCAGGTCTTGCCCAACAGTGCTCAGGGGCCTTGATCTAGGAGCCTCCCACCCCGCTTTTCCTGGAAGTGGGTGGTCTCACCTCATTGACTTACACTCAGGTATTATCAAATTATACATAACAAAGACCATCATCACACAGCAAACTCCACGGGTTGTGAGAGTTTCGTGATGGCTACCAGACATGTACGTGGCCAAGTGTGTATTTCACATTATACTATGCCGTTCACACTGCGTCCCAGCAGTGTTCAGCCTTTGCCTGACACCAAAATAATTGTCAGTAAGAGTTGCTAAGAGATGAAGCTGGCGGCTTTAATTCTGCTGCGTTCCATGCAGGTTATCAGATGGTCAGAATTACGGGGCAGGTGGAGCTTTCCTGGAAAGCACAGTGGTACTGCCAGGTGGCTTGGCTATTTCCCTGGCTCTTCTGCCTGCTAACTATGTTTCCTTGGGAAAATTTTCCATTCATGTAATTGTGATATTGATACTAACCCTGTCTCATCCAGTTGTGAAGATTAAATAAGAAGACATATGTTAAGTGCTTGGATCAGTGGGTGGCACCCAGTAAGTGCTCCTTAAGTGTTTGCTTTGGTGAGGAGAAAGAAAATAAAAGAACTGCTGTTCGTTAAGCCCTCATCCTCCAAACGATGCTAAGTACTTATCATCCATTATTAATAATAATCATTTGAGATCAAAAGCAAATAAAAGGATGATAAGGATTCAGGTTAGCACTATGGGTAGTCAATACCTAGGTTGTGTGTGTGCTTTTTTAAAATTTTATTTAAACATCAGTTAGTGGTTTCTTCATTTTAAAAGAGACATGAATGTTTGCCACAGGAATTTTTTTATGTATTTGTTACCACATTCCTTAGATCCTTTTTGGGCAAGGTGTAGCTGTAAGCGGATTTATTCCTGTGTTCTTTTGGCAGAGCTTGTGGTTGTCACAAGAAGCAGTGCATCTTCAGTTCCACATGATGTTACAGAGCAGGACTTACTCATGGAGGTAACTGTTTAAAGTTTATAACTACCAAGTTAAGAACCAACACTAGACTGTGGGGCAAGCAGGGATTTCTTTGAGAATTCATCTGTATACCAGCTTTTCCTTTTGGTGGTCTCCTTTGAAACTCTTGTTGATATTTAATTACCACTGTGTGGGTGTTGGGAAGCAGGGCCCTGAGGCTTCCAGATCATTAAGACGATGAATGTCTTTCTGACAGGACTGGGTTGCTTCTTTTGGTAATGAGTTTGGCTCTTTCTTGGCTGGATGAATCGCCACAAGAGCAAACTGTTGCAAAGCAAATGTTGCTTCTGTTTCTCTGGCCCTTTTCAACTGTTCTTGTGATTTACTGCATGAGACACTATCTCATAGGATGGGCTGACTTGTCCTTTCTAGCCTGCTGAATCGGAATCAAAATAAACCTCTTTTGTTAATGAATAATCTAGCCTCAGATATTACATTGTAGTGATAAGAAAGGGACGAGGTCACCTTTTGTACTTCCCTGGTGTGATAAAAGTATGGAATTCCACAAATACTGTGGTAATACCACATAGAGTTCTTCCTTAAGTCATCATTTCTTATCATTTGACAAACGTATACAGTTGCACAGGTGATGTAATATTAGTTTCTTTTTTTTTTTCCTCTATGGAGTTTTTCATATTCCTCATGGTATTAGTTTACATTTTTTTCTTTGTCATTTATATGTGATGACACTTGTCATTCTTTTTAATCTTTATTTATTTATTTGATGCAGGATCTTGCTATGCAGTGCAGGCCTGTAGTGAGCCTCCTGTCTCAGCCTCCCCAGTGTGGCGCGACAGGCATGCACCACCAAACCTGGTTTTGGGGCCAGCACGGCATGCCCCGGGCTCAGGGGATGTCACCGCATGCAGTATTGTGATTGAACCTGGGTTCTTGTGCTTGCCAGGTAGGCACTTAAGACTGCCAAGCTATCTCCCCAGTCCACTTAAGTCATTCTTATTAAGGCACAAAATCCCCCCCACTCCCATAATGAAGCGTTGCAAGGATCTAGTTTATTTAGAAACAGAACATGAATGTATTTGTGACGCACACACACATATTCATTATGGTTTGTGTCAATTCAAAGCCAAAACTGGGCACAGTATCATAGACTTGGTCCTGTAGACCTTCCTCTTTCTGATTCTTCTCTAAGGATCAGAACTGGAAGTATTGCTGACGTGCTATGGCGCTTGGGCCAAGCCCAAGCACAGGCCCTGCCACAGGATTGCCATACCTCTGTCTCTGACTTCACTTACACTTTCTAAAATG
This sequence comes from Ctenomys sociabilis, assembly GCA_004027165.1. Classification (NCBI taxonomy): domain Eukaryota; kingdom Metazoa; phylum Chordata; class Mammalia; order Rodentia; family Ctenomyidae; genus Ctenomys; species Ctenomys sociabilis. The sequence continues at coordinate 22,701 of PVKA01001837.1, read as the reverse complement.
CCTCCCCAGATAAACTTACTTATACCACTTGGCATGGACCTACTTATCGTTTTCCATTCTTTTCCCATCACATTGAAAATTACTATCCTGCGGCTCCCACTGCCCGCATATCCCCTCATTCGATATTCAGCTCAAAACACAGTCTCCTCTTAAGCCTTTTCTCACTAATTCCTCTTAACTTTTGTTCCTCAGCACTTGGGCACATCCTCTCTGCATTTCCATACTCATTATATGCTTTATCATGAAGTGTTATGAATACATTTATTTGTACTTTCATTAAATTAGTGCAGAAGAGCATACTGTTTCTCCAACCACATTTTGAGTTTCTAAAAGTTAGGTGTTCTCTACTAAATTACCTTAATACAACTCAGCTCTCACTCCTTAGCCCCCTTATGTCATTCCCTTATATATCTAGCAGTGTTAGCTGAAGTGTTGCAATAACAGAGTAGAGAATGTATATATATATATATATATATATATATATATATATATATATATATATTTATTTATTTATTTATTTAAATCATGGATTATGAACTCTTGTCCTGAGAAGATACAAGCTCCATGAGAAACTGCTAAAAATATTCACTTACGTAGTAGGTAGTGAAGGTAGTCTTCTGAGACAAACCCACTGCAATGTGTGTGCTGTAGGTTGGGCACTACTGGCTTAGTGTAAGGAAAGAAAGAAAAATTCAACACTTTGTATTTTTAGAGGTTGAAAACTCCAATGAATCTAAATGCCTAGAAATTCTCATACAAAATAGCGCAGGGGGCGGAATATAACTCTTTGGAAAATTTCCCAATTTATTCGACAAGGTTGCAATAATTATAAACAAAAATATAACAGAAAGTGAACCTAAAAACTATTAATCACTCTCTCTGTGAGTATAAGATGGAATAATTATAAATAAAATGCTAATTGATTCCAGCAGTATATTAAATTATAATATATTAAAAATTGTTCCAATTAGGTATAGTTATTTTAGGAATATAAGAGAGTGTATATTAAGGTACTTTATTAATATAACATATGGAGGAGAACAGATACAAGTCACAGGAAAATTTTAGTAAATACTACACCTATTTTGCAAGAACTTGCCATTCACTTTTTTTTCTTAAAATGTAGTTAGTACAGAGCCTACAGGGTCTACAGGATCTCACTATGTAGGTCAGACTCGTAGTGATCCTCCTGTTTTCAGTCTCCCAAGCATAAGTGCAGGCATTACAGGCGTGCGCCACCACGCCCAGTCTCCATAGCTAACTCAGTGCATCCTGGGGACAGCGCTGGCATGAACTCTGGGACTGAACCCCAGCCGCTGAGCTTTGCTAAGGAGACGCGTTAGTCCTCTGAGCTGTCTGCCCGGCCCACTCACTTACGATCTATATAAAAATCTGTAAACATAAAGATGAAATATTCTCTAAGTAACAAAGTAAATGTTTAGAAAATTAATAGGTCACTTCATGGTTAAACAATATCAACCACATTTAGAATAATGAAATGGGAATGGCCATTATTACGGCCTTTATTCTTTACTGCTCTGAATGACCTGCCCAAAAGAAGCAAGCAACAAAATGAAGTATGGAACACAAATACTGATACAGTGACAGATTACAGTTTTGAAAAGGGCATGATTTGATACATAATCATTTGAGAAACTCTCAGAGATAATATGCTTAATCAGTGAGCTAGTTAAATTGATTTTAACATATGAATATACTAATATTGCAACATAAATAGGAAAAGGTAGATGTATTTAGAGTTACAACAGTAACTTCTGCCCCCAGCACCATCAATAAACAATCTAGAAATACATTGAAAAATGATACCAAACGAAGGTATACATATTTTGTTTGGAAACTTCAATATTTTAGAGATATACTTTTTTCCTAATTAATCTAAAACTAGAACATAATTCTGATTAAAATTTTCATGGAATGATTTGTTGGTATGAGAATAGTTAAAATAATTCTGAAATGAATTAGGAAAAAAAAGTTATCATGACAATAGACTCTGTTATGGTTTGCACTTGGGTGTCCCCCCAAAGCCTCCTGCAGTCTAGAGGTGGCCTCTGGAGTTTGCCCTGGATTACTGTGGGTGTGAATGCTGCACCTACCCTGGGGCAGGCAATCTGTATTACAACGTAAGGTGGGAAGAGAAGCTGGCTGCCTGAGCTGCTGCTACCTTTCTCTTGAGTTCTTGCTCTTTGACACAGCCATGAAAGGCTTTCTGCTATGTGCTGCTCTGCCTTGGACCCAGCTGAATATGGACTGAAACCTCCAGTAACTGTGAGCTAAATAAACCTTTCCTTCCTTCATTTTGAGCATCTGATATTTGTCCCAGCAACAAGGGAAGAGTAACTACGACAGGCTCCAAAAGAGGAAATAAGAAAAATGGTTTGGGGAAAAATTCCTCAATCACACCTTAAAATATATAGTACACAGGCAGATGTGCTGTCTTGTGAAGAAACACAAGAGTCAGAGGGAACAGATACGGAAATAGGTACATATATGTTTAATTGAATATAACACACACACATACATATATAATATTAAAATTGAAGTTTTTCTTTATGATACTGAGGATTGAAGCTATGGCTTTTGCACTGAGATATAGTTCCCATTCCTCCTTTCATTATTTCTTAATTTGAGACAGGGGCTTGCTAAGTGACCTAATTGCCTGGCTGGGTTTGAATTTATAACCCTCTTTCCCTAGCCTACGAAAGTGCTATGAGTACAGGCATGTACCACTGTATCTGATTGAGTTAAGAGTATATTTTAGGCTATGGAGATAATTCAGCAGTCTAAACACTTCCCTGGTAAAGGCAAGAAAATGGGTTCAATCCCTGGCACCACATGCCATGCTGGCCCCAGGTGCCAAGCCAGCCACTAAAACTGGGTGTGATGGTACACACTTACAGTCCCAGCCAAGACAGGGGATCACTATGAGTCTGAGCTGTGTAGGGAGACCATGTAACAAATAAGTAAATAGATAAATAAATAAATTTTAAAAGAATGTCTTTTAAATTAGGCAGGCAAAACTCTTAGTCATTTGAGTTATAAAGTCATATTGATGTGGGGATTCTGATCTCTGCTAAAAGATGTGCAGAGTTTCATTACAGCATAGGTGTGTATGTAAGTAGAGTCAGAAGGGATACCCTGGGAATAAAATTAACAAATTTATTGTAGTGAAGTAGGGGTGGATTTGGATTTAACTTTGAAAGACAGGCTCAACTCTATTTATTCGGTAGGGATACTGGAAAGCAGCCTCATGCTGGGAATGGATAGGATATATAACAAATATTCCTTAAAATTGGTAATTATATTCATTGTTCAGTGTCCTGGTCATTCAAAGGACAAAAAAAGTTTAAAGTGTGGGCTAGGTAATAGATAGTCAAATAATAATAGTCGAATGCCTGCCTGGCAGTGCAAGGACCTGGGTTTGATCACTGGTACCACATGCTATGCAGGCCCCTGGAACCTCAGAAGCACCATGCTGGCCCCTGAAACCAGGCCTATGGTGCACATCTGCAATCCCAGAACTGAGGAGGCTGAAAGAGGAGGATCACTATGAGTCTGAACTGAATCTTGTACCAAACAAACAAACAAACAAACAAAAAATACTTTGTTTTTTTTTTTTTAAAGAAAGTATAAAGTAGTAGGCAATTATAAGTAAGATCTTGTATGGTAAATATAAGAACTGTTAAAACCGTATGATTTTACATACAAACTTGACTTTACTGATGTCAAATAACATTTGCTTCAGGGTAAAACAGCTACATGTAAAATACTAATGGAGTGCTCATGTAGTGGAAAGTATGGCAATTCAAAGTTAAGAGGCAGCATTTATTTTGTTTCTTTTCCTTCCTTCCTTCCTTCCTTCCTTCCTTCCTTCCTTCCTTCCTTCCTTCCTTCCTTCCTTCCTTCCTTCCTTCCATTTCCTCCCTCTGTCTCTCTCTCTTTCTCTCTCTCTCTCTTGTTCTTACCTGGTTCTTGGGGATCAAACTCAGCTGCTTGCACATGCCAGGCAGGTGCTTATACTGCTGAGCTATTTCCCCAGCACAGAGGCAGGAGTTTTATTCTCAACATTCCAAAACCCTGTGACCAAAATAGTAAACAATTTAAATTTGTGAGTCCTCTCATATAGCATTTATAATATGGGTAGGCTGGACCAGGTGGCCTCTAAGGTAGATTTGAACTCGCATTTGTATAAACTTCAAAATAATCTGTCCTGAATGATACCTGAACTCCTTGACATTAATTATAGCAAATGCTAATAGAAGTCTGGAATACAGAAGTATCAGCATGTTCTATGATGACATGACTCTTACTGTACTGTAATTTGTTGTATCCTAAGAGTTCCATAACTAGTTTAGGACTCAGTGGAGGGAGACAGACAATTTTGAGTCTAGCTGATGTTGAAGTGAAAAGAAATACTCCCCGGGGAAAGAAGTCTGTGAGGGAAGGCTGAGGAGTTGAGATTTAATCTGGAGAAGCAAATGTTGGGTGAGTGTGACATCAGTTGGATACAGGCAATCATGCGGGTGCTGGCGAGCAGTTCTTTTCTGTGTCAGACAAGAGCAGAACAAGAGGAATAAAAGTAGATGGACTTAGAGTGGAAGACCTTGTTTTCTACCTTACGTTTCTAAGTTTCTTTAGATCATAAAAATGTGTTATCAGGGAAAGTTAACTAGTCTACTTACCTGACGGCTAAGTAAAATTACAGGGCACTTTCTGCCAGACCTAAGTGTAGTGCTAGATGACCTCATGATAGTTTCTACTCTGTTACATTAGCATAATGTACAAATTCACACAACAGAGAATTCATCTTGGAAAATAACCGAGGCTGTGGCCCACTGGCTGATAAAGCTGTTACTTCATTTTATTTTTCAAAAACTATTGTTTTCAAGACTTTGATTTTCTAATGTTACTATCTAAAAATGGTTTATTCTCTTAAAAAGTCTGACATCAGTATTTTTTATAACATTTGTAAGATCTCAGGAAGTACATAGATAACAGCTCTATATTCCTCAATAAACTTGAAGCATGTGAAGTTACTTCTGCATTTTAAGTTTAATAATATCTTAAGTATCATAACACATTTAGGAAAAGGACTACTTAATTCTTCCTGATATATAACACATATAATTTAAAAACATTTTAGTTTTAAAATTTGGCACATAGTAGAGTATTTCCTTACATAACGCCTATTACACAGCATCTGCTATTTCATCTATATAACTAATCTCATCTTAAATAACTCAGTGCCTGTGTAAAAATGTCCATCACATTTGTATTGCTAGACTAGACTTCTTTGCCTTAAGGGGCCCAGAGAAATTATTTCAGAACTTTAACTCAAATGTTTTGGACAGGAACAGGTTTTGACTAGGAAGAATATGACAATGTGATAGGACAGTTTGGTAAGCAATTTTACTGTTCTACACCAAAGCCCTGTTCCCCAAGTAGTGGTGAGCAGGACTGGTTTCAATGAAAAGTTGTTAAAAATGCAGGAGCTCATACCAACTGGCCAGAATCTCCATGTTACAAAAATATTCGATTTCAGGCATTTAAATTTTAGGAGAATTATATTCAGTAAAACTCTGGAACACAGAAGAGGTGGTTCCATGTCAAAGAATAGGAAGAATGCAGATCATGCCTGTTGGGGACCTTTGGATGGAAGGCAGAGTTGTATATTTCCATAGGAGGGACTGATTCATACCCTTCTATGACACTGATGTGCTCTAATAGCAAATCCACAGGAAAGCCTCATTATACCAAGACTATATGTTTACAAAGCTCATTTTTCTTTATCCTTTGGGAACCACTGGTCAAAAGAACATAGTCCACAGAACACATAACATATAATAAGTGATATCAAATTTTATATTTCCAGTACATCACTTACTACATTTTGAATAATGTGTGTTTCTACCATCCACATACCTTTCATTTTCATAAGATCACCCAATGTACTTTCCATTATGAATGTATGTGCCTGTTAATGTCTTTTTATCATTTAGGATTTTTTTCATCTATTTCTCTGGAAATTCTTTATATCTTTAAAGAAATATGTTAAAGTTTCATGCTTATCACCTCTAGGAAAATTTTCCTAGTTAGAGCTAATAATAGGCATTTCTATAATGTATTTGCATTACATGTACAATGCTTATTTTTGTCTTAAGCAGAAAATGGGTATTATAATTTGAAAAATGCTTTTTCTGCCTATATTGATGTTGTCGGTGGGCATTTGGGTTGTTTCCAAGATGTGGCAATAACAAATTGTGCTGTTATAAACATGGGTGCACATATACTGTCATGGTGTGAGAATTTTAAGTCTTCTGGAAAGATAATCAGAAGGCCAATGGCTAGTTCAAATGGAACCTGTAGTCCTAGATTTCTGAGGAATTTCCACACTAATTTCCATACTTATTTTGTCAGTTCACATCTTCAACAGCAGAGGATTCCTTTCTCCATATTGCCCCTCCAGCATTCGCTATTGGCTTATTTCTTAATCTCTTGGATGACCAATGATGTTGAACATTTTAAAAATTTATTTATACACCGTTTGCATTTCTTCACCTGAGAAGCATGCATTCATCCACAGATGCCTAATTTGGGACTGGGTCTTTGAATTAGGGGTGCCTGATTTTGTTCAATTCTTTTGTTTAATTGTTTTTAATCTTTCATTTATCTGGTCTCATTATGCAGGTCAGGATCCTAGTGATCTTCCTGTCTCAGCCTTCTCAGCACTAGGATTACAGGTGTGCGCTAACACACTTAGTTTTGTTGGCCAGCTTAGTAGGGCCTGGGTTTCCAGGGCTGGCATAGCATGCATCTGGGGATTGAATCCAGGTCATTGCTCTTGCCAGGCAGGTACATAGACTGCCAACATAACTCCCCAGCCCCTTGGTGAATTCTTTATATATTTTAGATAGAAATGCTTTGTCTGAGGGACAGTTGGCTAAAAGTTTTTCCTATTCTGTGAGTTTTCTTTTCACTCCATTGATGATTTCTTAGATGTGAAAATACTTTTTAATAAGATGAGATCCCAGTTGTTCATTCTTTGAAGTACTTCCTATGGAGCTTGCTTTTTCTTTCTTTCTTTTTTTTTTTTGTTCATCAGCTGTCTGCCTATGTACTATAGATTTCTATGTACTTTTTCTTCCAGGACATTTAGTGTTTCTGTTTTAATATTTAGATCTTTAATCCATTTTGACTTTAGTGCATGCTGATAAACATGGGTCTAGTTTTAGAGAAATTTGAACAATAAAATTATGACAGGGGGCAGGGAGATGGCTCAGTAGAATAAATGCTTCCCTGGCAAGTGCAAGTTTTATTAAGTGGTAATTATATCTTAATACTTTAAAGGTTTATAATATTTAATATTTTGAGGAAAGAGCCATTATACAGTTTCATTGATCATATTACCTACGTAAAGCCAGACTCAGTGCCCAAGTTCCCTACCTAGTAAGAGAGTTAAACAGGATATGAGCCAGGCTGCTTATTCTAAAGCTTAAATTTTAATTGCAGCAGTCACCTCTTTGCATATGGAAACAGACCTAGGGCATTTAGTGCCCAAGGCTATAGGTACAACTCGTTAGAATTATTCAAGGAATAAGTCTCCTGTCTACTCTTTCGATGCCTTTTCTAGGGGATTTTCCACATAAGTTGACTTAGACTGTCTGCCTGAATATCTTTAACATAATGAAGAAGATTGACTTAAGTGGGCTTCTAGAAATAGGGGCTACTCTATAAAATCGGATCAATTATCAATTTCATAATGATATTCACACATCAAAGAGCGCATAGGAGGACCCCTTACTGAGGAAGAAACATCTCTTGAAACATGAACAAAGTTGCAGTGAGAGTCATTATCTTGAAAACTTTCAAATGCTCATAACCAAACAAACTTTTTAAGTCATAATTAAAAGGAGGAAAGGAAATGAAAACAGTAAGTGATCGAGACAGTAAGATGGGTCTCATCTTCTTTAGACACTTCAGGTTTTGATGTTCTTGTATTTTAATTGCCTGTAAGATTGTAAAAACATCTAACCCCATAAATATTTTATATCTTCTGCTATCACACTACTATAAGTCATTTGATATTTGTGTCTTTGATAGGAATGTAGCAATATAATAATAAAAGCATACTTATAAATAACGTTTGGTTTTGGTAGAAAAAGAATGGTATTTAGAAATTATAAATTGTCAGGAATGTTGGAACACACCATGATAATGGAGGAAAAAACAAGATTCTTTAGTAATTCGGAATCTGATTTGTCTAATTTTGGTTCATTGAGCTAGATTTCCTCACTGCTAGATAGGTACAGTTATTCTTTAAAACTTCAGATATACTTTTCTACCATAAATATGAGTAAAGTATTTAAATTTTAGAAGTGTTGTCTTAAGACATAATATTTAAAACTATACAGTTTGTTATAGCCTGCATTCCTGACAATCTGGGCTGGATAGCTTATTGCAAAGAACTGTAGTGTAAACTGCAGAATGTCTACCCCCATCCCTGTTTTCACTCAATTCTCAGCACTGGGGTACACATTCTTCTCCTATTCGTGATGAACCAAAAATGGCTCCAGACATTTAGAATGTTCCCTGGGGGCACACAACTGCCTTTTGCTGGAAGCTAATTTTTTATATTAGTGGCCTAAAAGAACAAATAATTACACTTTATGTTCTCTACCTAAAACTCTATTAAGAGATCTTATTGAGAAACTTTTGGTGCCCACATCTTCTTGTTAAAAGACCAAATTTTTAATTACCTTTTCACCAGTTTCTAACCAAGTAGTCATTTTTTTTTCTACATGCATGCTAAAATTGTTACCTGTCCATGTGCACTCACTTATATTTACAACAAATTACCATATAAATTCCTTAAAGTTAAGGATGTCTAATCATATATACAGATGTCTTATTCACTGTTTTGTTAATCTATCTAATTAGTCATTTATATCAGTAGACTATGTAAGCATATGCCTTGAAGATAGTTCAGAATTATTCAAAATTCATAATGCCCTTGAAAACCCAACACGTTGGTTAGAGATTTTTTAAAAACTGTGGTACATGAATTACTCCTTTGAGATGCTTGTTAATAGCATAGGTTGCTGAGCTCATGCCTGAGACTCACTGAGCATGACTCTGGATGAGGGGTGTCCCACAGCTCACCCCGTCCTTGAGATGGTGCAGGGGCTGCCTCCCTTGAAACTCATGTGCGTAGTTCCTACAGGTGAGAATGTCAATGTGTTACTGAAATTATTCATTCACTGGAGTGAATGTGTCAGTATGTATGTGTTGATGTTCTTAAGCTCACTGATGAAAAGTAATTTCGTTTCTTGTCTATGAAAATTTATGCAATTGACTTGTACTAAACAAATAGCTGCCTTTTATTGTAGAAGACTAACTTGAAAGTTCAAAGGAATTCATAGCAAACATCCAGCATCTATGACTTCTCTTTCTGTGTCACTTTTCCAATTTTCAGGGATTTCAAATAACAAAGTATCAGATCCATTCAATGTAATTTTCATTTTTACATAAAATTTTGCACATGTATTTCAATGCATGCACTCCTATTTATTTCTCTGAAATAACAGCAAAAGATAATAAGCCTTCTATAAAGACCCTACAGCTTATAGGTGACTCTGTAGACAAGCAACAAAGACAGAATTTTCCATTTTTGGTTTCTTTCAATCCAAGTTCAGAAAAACTGTTCTCAAGCAGCACTAGTACTTGGAAAACGTCCAGCTAGTCACACAGTCTTCTTGCTATGAATGGTGAAAACAATAAAAGGTTGACAATATATTTTAATCCAATAAAAGCAAGTAAAAATTAAATTTAAAAAGGTAGGTAGAGTCTACAGAATTTGATAATCTATATAATGCTTCCATACTCTTTTCTACCAGTGTCAACACACTCATTTTAGTTTCAGTTCTATAATTAAATTTAGTAAATATTCACTATCAATTTTTGGTGATATTTCCTCAGGTGTTTTGTAGTTGAAAGGAACTTATATTCTGTTAAATAAGTAGGGAAAAGATTATGAGTACAGTATTCCCTGAGTTCTTTTACATTTGAAATTATATTTTTCTATATTCTTAATATTTGAAGGTTTGGCTGGCTATAAAATCATTTTTCATACCCTTTGAGTTGCCTGAAAATGTTGCTCTTGAGAAATGTGGTGCTACCCTAATATTTATATCCCTATAAAAAATTTGATTTTTTTCTGGAGGCTCTGAGGATTTATTCTTTCTCTTCAAAGTGTAGAATACTGGAATAAGTATTGGAGTTAATGTTTCATGGTGATTTTCCCAAGTAGGTGGGGAGGTCTTTCAGTACCGCAGAGTTCAAATTAAGGCTCTTAAATTTCAATAAAGTTTTTTTTTTGTTTGTTTTTTGCATTATAGTGTTAAATGCTAGCTCCCTTCTACTGTTTTGTTTACTCATATAGATACTCCAATTATGTGTGCATTGGACTACACTGTCTTCTATTTCTAGTACATTGGAGTATAGTATCTTGCTTGTTAAAAATTATTTATTTATGTATTTATTTATTTGTTTGGTACAGGGTTTCATTATACAGCCTGTACCTGCACTAATCCTCCTGTCCCAGCCTCACCAGCACTGGGATTACAGGTATGCACCACCAGCACTGGGATTACAGGCATGCACCACCAGCACTGGGATTACAGGCATGCACCACCAGCACTGGGATTACAGGCATGCACCACCAGCACTGGGATTACAGGTATGCACCACCATGATTATTTGGTGTGGCTGGCATAGTGGCACAGGGTGCAGTACTGGGGATTGAACTTTGGTTTTTGTGCTTGTCAGGCAGGTTCTTAGACAGCCAAGCTATACCCCCAGCCCATGATCTTGCATTTTAATGACCATTTTTCTGATGCAAGCATTTTTATATATTCTTAATTTCATCTTCTTGTTGTTATCTCCTTTTTCTTTTTGCCTTCGTTTAATTTGTTAGAGTTTTTGCTTGAGAATCTTCTTTCTTGGTCACTTAATAATTATTTTCTATTGTGGAGATAGCTTCACTTTTCTTTACAATGTGTGTCCTGAATCTAAACAATTTTCATTGTACTATCTTCTTTCCACTTCTGGTTTTAATTTCCTTATCCTATTTCTAAAGATATTTCCAAATTCTTATGTGTTGATTCTATAGTTTGGAGTACTGGTATTAGTACTCTTTTGCTTTGTGGCTGGTGATTTTTCCTCAGGGAATTTTAATCAGCTGAAATGTTTTTAGCTCACAATATCTATTTTTTCTTTACACTACCCTTGTATGGGGTTTAATGTTGTGTATCTGAGGAACTTGTATGAGGGTTAAAGCACACTTTTTTATTAGTTTAGAGGATCCTTATTTTCCTTTTAATATTTGCATCTGAGAAATAGTTATTTCCCACTGACTTTCTTCTTTATTTTCATTTCCATATGTATTTCTCTTTCATTTTTCTCTTAGAAAAAGAAATATCTTTAAGGCTGTCACTTTGCTCTGCTCACTTTCGGTCCTCTCGTCTATATTGGGTGCTGTATGCTATCCATTTCTGATCCTGGGTTTCCTGTTTTGGCAGCGCGCAGCACGCTTCTTTCTGGGGTCGCTAGTGACTGTGACGTTCCTCCTCAGCTCACTTAGGTTCCTCCCTCCTTGGCCCTCTGCACCTTGTTGCCACAGCAGAAGCTCTGCTGAAATGTACTATGTACTCCATCGTGTAGCAAGGTAAAAAGTGTAGGAGAAATGTAGCTTCACTAGTTTTTCTTCATGTTATTGTGTTTGGTTTTGCTTTTAGAAAAGACTTGTGAAGTCCTTGCTCTTCAGAGATTCCTAATGACAAAGTATTTCATTCTGAAAGTTCAGACAAGTGTGGGCCCTAAAGGCTGGGTACAGTGGTTGTAGTCAGAAGGAGGGTTCCTCAGCATGGAGCGCTACCAAAAAGACCAACTCGTCTTTGGCAGTACTCTTTGGTACAACTCAGAAGTTCATAGCTTATCTTTCGTTTTCAGGGTGAAAGATTAGCTATGATTAAATTGATTTTTCACAAGGACTTCCTGAAAAATACTCCTCTACTTTGTGCTGATTGTTTTGATCATCTACACATGTAACACTTTATAAAACTTAAATACAGAAATGTGTGCTAAATGGCCTCATTCTCTGTTCGGCTCCGTAAGACTAAATTATGGCAAATAGAAGTAGAATAAATAGTATATAATTTCTGTCCTACTTTATTGCCTCTAAAACTGTGACAATATTTCTTTTGGCAGTGGTGTTTGGGAGTCTAATTTTAATGTGGCTCATTATTCTTTGCAATATACATTATATCTGTTGTATCCTATGATTGATATATTTTCAACTCATTGATAACTAAAGGAGGCGTAGCAGCGTATTTTGATGATCTGACTTGAGGATGGCTAGCTTTTCTTTTTTCTCCCAACACCACTGAAAACAGCTTACTTCTTTCTGAATCAGTATTTGTTAAGTCTCTGCCGGCCCAAGGCGTGCTGAGACCTCAGTTGGGACCGGGCGTGGTGGCGCATACCTGTAATCCCACCTCTTGGGAGGTTGTAAACAGGTAGATCACCCTGAGATCAATATAGGAGTGAGACTCCCTAAAATAAAATAAAATACAAACATTTTTTAAGTCTCAATATTACCCTACATGTAACAAACCGTTGAGTTTTTTACTTTGTTACTTGCTTTTTATTCTTCATTCATGGAATTAGAAACTCACGAAAGGTTGTTCTAGTAATCGTTAATATCAATATGGTAATTTTAAGAATGCTTCATTTGCTTTCAAATGAGCAAGAACAAATAATTTTCATGAAGTAGAAACTAATCCCATTTTTTATTACCAAACTTCATACCCCAGATTCTTCTTTTTTATGTTTTTATGTCAACTTTATACATAATAAACATTTCACAAGAGATTGGACCTCACAATCAAATATAAAGATACATGTAAGGCATTTTTAATAAACAGTGTTATATGACATAATAGAAATTTTCGTACAATGCAAAAAGTTCAGTTGCTTCATTATATATCAAATAGTATCAAAAAATTAAAAATTGCTGATTCTTCTTTCCTTGGAGAATAATATCTTAAGTAGTTTTAAATTGGAAACTCATATGTGAGAAGTGTGATTACCTTGTATTACACCAGGAGTAATTTATTAGACTTATTCTCTAATAGTTAATAAAGATTTAAGATAAACAAATATAAACTATCCCTCTGCATGTGGGATAGTTACTGAAAAATAATTCTTCTCATTTTGTGCAGAATGTAAATAAGTTAGTGGATTTCAGTCACATTAAGTATAGGATGACTAAAGTACCAATTCTAAAATAATAACAGAAAACTTAGACATTTTGAAATTAAAATTTGATTTTAATTTTAATATTTGGTTTTGCTTATTTTTGTTAGTTAAAACAATCCAAAATCACTTCTGTTAAAAATTCTGTATGTGAAAATCTGTGTCATAAAGTCATATTTTAACAAGTAAGTAATATGAAATTAAGTATAAGTAGGAAAATCAAGAGAAAAATGAGAAAACCTTTGGAGATTGCTCATTTTACAATGTTTGTCAACCATTAGGAAACAAACCCTCTCATGTTTTTTTTCTATGTTTTATAATTATTAGGATATTTTAAAATTGTTAATATAATAGGAAGTTTTCCTTTTATATAAAGAGACATGACAAATGAAATCTTAATAGGAGTTTTCCACTTGAAAAATCTTTCTTTTAGAAGAGTGGAATGTTATAATATAGCCCTGAGTCAAGTTAGAATTGTTCCACTACATGTACACTGTTCTATAACCAAAGAAACAGCATAATAACAATTACTCATTTATATTTTTCAGTTGGACAAATCAGCTCTAGGCAACAAACGCTGCTTCTATAAAAAGTCATAATCAAAATGATCTATAACATTTGTGCCAATGTGTATATCAATGTATTCTTGCTGCTTGTGAAAATTTCCACACTTTAACAAGAACTGAAATTAAGGTCCTGAAATTAAATATTCTTAGAATAGAAACTAACCTGATTTTGCCAAATTCTTTTCTAGAATTAACTGTGTTGGTGCCAAAAGGGATATTAATCATGTAGGACTAGGATTGTCAATTTTTGTGAATGAGAAGGGCCAAATTACAGTGTAGGCTTTTCAGGGTCTGCAGTTTCTGCTGAAGCCATTCTATTTCAAGGAGGTAACAAAACAAACAAACAAAGCATGTAAATAATAGAGATGACTTTGTTCCCATAAAATTCTTTTTTTATAGTGAAATTTGAATTTCATATAGTTTTGACATATCAGAAAGTATGATCTTCTGCTTTTGACTTTTTCAATCATGTAAATATGTAAAAATGTTTCTTAGCTCATGGGCAACATAGAAGCAAATAATGGGACAGATTTCCCTAAAGCTTATAATTTTCTGATTCTTTATCTAGAAAATTGAGTTATTTCATAGGGTTGTGACAAATATGTTTACGATTACAGAGATGAAAAGAGCAATGATTAAAATGATGTTGATGTTAGTGAATAACTTCATGAGGAAATAAAAACTAGAAACAATCCAGAGTATCCAACACTTAAAATATGAAGCTCAAATTTCTTGAGCATCATATGTTAATTCCTTCAAAACAATTTTTTTGCTATGATATGTAATCCTCCTTGGAATTCCATTAATATTTAGATAAAAAATAACATTCATATTTTCATTTCTATTATATATATCATTCATGATCATCACCATCCACTTCCTGAGATATTATAATAAAGTATTTTATAATTGGTTCTTTGAATTTTCATTTTCATTCATTCTTTCCCTCATATGAAGTTCTTTCTGCTGCGTGTTGGATGCAAACTTGTAGTAAATACATATTAACTCAATTACTAACCATGATTCTCTAACAACTGTGTTGTAGAACAGAGCTTCCGATCATCCTGTTTTTTTTACCTGAAATTTCTTAAGTATTAACTCTTCAATTTGAAGCAATCAGAGAGCTAAAATTTAATAGAGATACACCTTGTCCAGCTATACCATGCTCTGGTTGCTCTAACTCTATCATGATTGATTTAAATTGTGAAAGTCAGTGGTATAGAAGAAGTTTTGATAGTGGGTTAAAAGTTTAGATTATTTCACATCAGTGTCTTTACAATTTTCAACGCTAAAACTCAAATCAAAACAAAATTGAGCTCTTTGTCAGTACCTTTTCCACACCGCAGAATCAGGGAAACTATTCCAGCGAAAGCTAAACTCTGAGCACTGTCATTAGTTGAGCCTAAAGTAAAGCTGACCTGCCTGCCTAAGGCAAAACAGTCATCTCAAATCATCTGCCATTACGATGGAGTCTTCAAACCATGGCGTGTTCTATTCATGCTGATCTTTTCAAACTGACAGGATGATGCATTAAATATCAATGCCCCAAGCAACTGTTTGGAGTGTGAAGGTGAGGAGTTGGCAATGGGAATGGTGACATATAGATAAATATGTGTATAATCAAGGGCCTTGTGTCTATCATTAACTAATTAATTAATTTTTAATCCTCTGCTATTATATTCTTGTTAGTGAGGGAGAGATGGCCAGAATCATGGAATGTAGGTCTACCACTCACCACCTGAAGTTTTGAAATTGTGCTCATTAGACTGTGAAATATTTCATCTATTTGAAATGACCCAGGAAGCATTTTCCAAGGGTGCCTCTTTCTCTTTCACATTCCACAAGAAGAACTTTGTTGTGATCCTAGTGGGAGGGGCTCTGTTCTTCTCTTCTGCCAGTAAATAAGAATTGCTTGAGAACCATTATTGTCTTATGAAAGCAAGTGGACTAACAAGTGGTCAATAAGACTTGACAGCAAAAAATAGCATTGTGAAGAATTATCATGACTTGACATATTTTCCTGAACCAATATTTAATATAATGGATGATTTATACTTGATGCACCACAAATTGGATGGTTATGTGCCTGCTTTAAGCTTTAAGCCCTGTGTGCTAGACAATTTATGGTAGACATAGTTTACAACCTGAATATTTAACACATCTATCCAATGCTTAGGAATTCTTGACCAGAAACAGCGTATAATTGAAAACATTTAGTAAGTCATACATAAAGATTCCTTCTAATGTACCTTTAAGTGATAAAATTAAATGAATTTGTTAGTCTTTTAAAAATGCATTCAGTCTTAGGTATAATTTTAGAATTATGTATATATTTGAGATGTATAGATTTACTAGAATATAGAGGTAAGAAAGATACTTTAAAATGACTTCAAAATTATTTTTTTCTTTGCATATTCATTACTAATGATAAAATCTTCAGTAAATGTGAATTATTTCTCTATTTTATTTTAACATTGAACAGTGGAATGCAAATTACCAGAGCTTATCTTGTTGTGCACAAATAAGTGCATATGACCAACTAGCCTTCTCTGTGTTACATATTTGTTTACATTGGACTTCATTTCTAAATGTCACTAATCTAACTTGCTATTTACTTTATGTGGCAGCTGTGAGAGATGATTCG
Source organism: Ctenomys sociabilis (assembly GCA_004027165.1). NCBI lineage: Eukaryota > Metazoa > Chordata > Mammalia > Rodentia > Ctenomyidae > Ctenomys > Ctenomys sociabilis. The sequence goes on along the minus strand of PVKA01001837.1, from coordinate 6,162 downwards.
TCTCCTCTGTATGAACACATTTTTTATTTTAGCTGTCAATAACCATGACAATGATAATACACTGTACATCTGATAATGAGTTTTTTTCCAACTAGCTTAGTTAAATTGATAATAAAGATAAAAGATCAATAAAAGAGTGAACACTGCCCTTGATAAACCTGTGATAAGGTAAGATGTTTTAAGTCATTTAATTAAAGTATGAACAACTAAATAATCTGTGCATGATATTTTATAGGACAGACTTAATAAAATAAATATGCAATGTGAATAATTATTTAATGTTTTATCCATATAAGTGTCTACAAATATATGCATGTCTATCTATCATATCTATCTATCTATCTATCTATCTATCTATCTATCTATCTATCTATCTATCTATCTATCTATCCATCCATAGAGAGAGCCTAGGATAAACAAGTTAATAAAATGTAACAAAGGATAGCCATCAACCCTAGTATTTTTTTGGCAGATAGAAAGGTAGTAGACAAATTACAGGTATGTAACTCCCAAAGGAATAGCTTCTACTTGGTCAAATTTAGGTATTTTAGTCATCAAACTTCTCAGTGGGGACTATGAAGATCTTTATCCTCCTTTGAAACTCTAAAATGGCTTCCAGAGTGCAGTTTTTTATGTCACACGTGCTAGTCTCATAACCATAGTACATCCAAGTTAAGAGAAATTAAAGTACAGATAATATATGCTTACAAAGGTATAAAATTAATTCTGTGTTAACAGTGGGAAATTATCCAATTATAGCCTATTAAATTCAACATAGATATACCTAAGTGACTTGATTAGTGCAAATTAAGGGAATTAGGGGAATATTCAGAAATTTCATTAGCAATTTAAAAACAATAGAGTAGTGAGCAGAAGTGTCATGCACTAAAAATCATTATGGCAGATTTTATTTGCTAAATTATTTTGAATCTTAACTTGAGGGATCTTTTCTTGATACAGATTTTTTGTTGTTGTTGTTGTTTTTGGGTTTTGTAGTTGTTTTGTGGCGGGACTATTTTGTTGCTTCCTTTCAGCTTTATGGACTACATCAGGGCATATAGTGTGTTAATCTTTATATTTTGAGATTTGTTAGTTTCAACAAATAGAGTGGCTTTCCTTTTTACAGAGTCTGTATGTATATTCTTTGCAGGCAGCATGTTGGTTAATAGTCTTAAGCCCCGGGCCTCAGATCCAGACCTTCTGTGTTAAACCCTGCTTTGCTACTTCATGCCAGGTCTTGAGCATGTTTCCTGTCCACTCAGTGGTTTGTTTTCTTATCTGTAGAATACTGATATAAAGATTTCCTGAATCTAGAGGCAAACCTTGGATACATAAGTCAAGTAAATATTAGATTACCTGTCTCCTTTTTGTCACATGTATGTACATGCACACATACATATACAAACAAACATAAGACACTCTGTAGATTATGTTACTCATATTCTGGTATTTTAAATTCTATGCAATTATAACTCAGAATTTTGCAAACCAAGCACTGTAATCATTTGGTGTCATTCAATTGCATTTCTGAGAAAATTTGAATTATGTATATTCTACAGCTGTGATGGATTTGTGGGAAAATGTGTAATTCTTCATTGTTTTAACACAAAGCTTCCATTTCTGCAATACTTCTTTTTTTCTATGATGAATATAACCTCAAATCTTCTTTACATGAAGAATTTGACAGGGAACACAGCTTTCATTTTGCTTTAAATTTTCCAGGCGCTTCTCATTTGATCTTATGTTTTCAAACATTTAAAGAATTTTATTTTAAATATTTCTTTTATTTCTTTTTTCTTTTTATTTTATTGAAGTACAAATATCAATGAGACAATTTTAAGATACCTTGACAAGATGGATTTGATAAATTAATACATTGCAAACTGTTTCCATAATGTTTTGGTATTGTAGAAGGTGCATACATGATATTATACTTACAGACATTATTATACCATATGTCTCTTATCAGTAAATTAAGAGAGTGTAGCTGTTTACATATCTTATTATTTACACCTGAATTACATCAAAGATTTAATAATTAATACTTTCTACCTTGTTATTTTCCTAGTGGTTGTCCATAGTACTAGAAGCCGACATAATATCCTGTCCAACCACCATTAGTGCAAATCTTGCCTCTCATAGAATTATGTAGAAGCACAGTGTTATCTATCCTAACTGTCCTGTCCATACACACACCTCATGTTTCTTCCTTTCTATACCCCTTCCTTTGTCTGCACCTGTCAGAGATGGGCACACCATTGTCATTCAACTAATTTAGGTGCCTGAATTCGACAACACAATCCAACACCATCCAGCATTCCACAACAATAGTGAGTTATCTGAAGAAGTTGTTGACCATAGCCATTTACAGCTCAACTTATTATTATGGCCCTGCAGTGTATACCTCATTTTTATACTTTTCTGCTGGATGGTTAAGACCTAGATAGAGCAAGACCTATATACCAACACATGTACTTTTTGTTTCTTATGAGGTCAGTGAAGTCCCCTCAGGGTTTATCTTGGAGTCTTGTATCTTATTCTATAGATCCTTTGTCTGTGTCATCCATGTGGATGAGTCATGGCCAATGCTTGACCAGTTTGCTCTCTGTGAGAGCCTGAGAGAAAGTTTTCTCTCCATGTGACTCTCCTGAAGCACACTAGAGAACTTCAATCTCTTTCCTCTGTGGCTCCATATCTCCTTGTTCAGAAAATTTGGAGCTCACCTGAGTTTCATGATGTTGCAGTATAGGTTCTCCTATGTCCTGAGTCTTCACTGACCTTGAAAGGCTAGGGCCAAAATTTTGGCTGGCCTTGTGGCTCTTCTATTTCTCCAACTTTGACTTGTGATCTTAGGTTGGTAACCATCCAGAAGAAAAGCTGATTAGTACCCTGCAGCATATGCCATTCACTTTGCCTTATCTGACTCAGTTGTCTGTAGTTGTTGTACATTTCCATTTGTATTTCTTCTTTTCACTTCTTATACTAGGGAGACTATATGATATTTACACATGTGTGTCTGTTTTATTTCACTTATGAGTATATGTTCAAGCAGCATCCACTTTAGTATAAATGCTTCAAGCTTGTCATTCTTAATAGCTGACTAATAACTCCATTATATAGATATACCACATCTTTTTCAACCATTCCTCATGTGATGGACATCTTGGTTGTTTCCAAGATTTTGCTATCACAAATTATGCTGCTATAAACATAGGTACACATATATCACTATGATACAATGTTTTCAGTTCCTCCGGAAAAATTCCCAGTAGGGGGATAGCCGGCTTGAATGGTATTTCTAGTCCTACTCTTTTGAGGATTCTCCACACCGACCTCCTCAATGGTTGTACCAGTCTACATTCCCACCAGCAGTGGAGAAGTGTTCCTTTTTCCCCACAACCTTGCCAACATTTGTTGTTGGTTGATTTCCTTATGATAGCCATTCTTTCTGGAGTGAGATGGTATCTCAGTGTTGTTTTTATTTGCATTTCAAGGATAACTAGTGATGTGGAGCATTTTTTCATATATTTGTTCGCTTCTTTAGTTTTGTTCTCCAGAAGTATGTATTCATCTCAGATACCCATTTCTGAATTGGGTCTTTAAATTTGAGGGCCCTGTTATATCTTAGTTCTTTAAATATTCTAGACAGCAGACCTTTGTCTGATTGCTTATTAGTTAGAATTTTTTTCAAAATTTGTGGGTTGGGTATTTGGCAGTGGCGCGCGCCTGGAGCTTCTGAGGATTCTACTCTGGGACGCGTGGAGGACCTAAAATGGCGGCTTTCCCCTGGACATGTGCTTACCGAAGTTGGCTAGGCAGCTAAAGAATGACTCTGCCAAACAAAGTGGAAGAAACTGGCCGCTTTTTATGTTGTGATCCGGGGATTGAACTCAGACTCTTGAGAATGCCAGAACCAGGGATTTGAACTCAGGCCCTTGCACTTGCCAAGAAGTACTTATTCCACTGAGCCATCTCCCGGGCCCCTACCTGTGCCTCGTTTCAATCGAACCCTGGTCCCTGGGTCTACCTAAACAGCAGGAGTAAATCCTCCCTGAGGATGCTGAGGCAGGAGGATCATTGAGAATTTGAGACCAATGTGGGATACAGAGTAAACACATGGACAGCCTGAACTGTGCAGGGAGAACCTGTCTATAAATTAGAGTAAAATAAGATAAAAACTGGTGTTTTACCATCTTATTTTGACAAAAACTATTTGAATTTAACCTATTTCAAATATATTAAATCATGGATGTGCAAAGAGAAGGAACAAATTATTTTTAACTTGGACATGACATCTTTTTATATGAATGACATCAAAAAAAGAAAACGAGGTGGCAGCGAGATCCGCAAATAAAGGGATGCGACACGCAAGGAGCGCGATGGGGCCAGTGGCTGGCAGTGAGGCCTCAGCCTGGGTGACTGGCAGGCCCGTGCAGCTGGGGTCTGCAGAGGATTCAAAATGGCCAACAAAGAACCTCTTCCCGAAAAGGTTCAACTGAGTGAAACTGACTTCAAAATTATGGCAAGAGAGGAGTTAATTCTAATTCTAAGATGGACACAATATGAAGCATATGTTCAAGCTTTGGAGGGCAAATTACACGAATCTTAACTCAAGTGTTGTAACTGGCTTAAGGGAGTCAGAAGAAAAGCTAAAGCAACAACAGCAAGAATCTGCACGTAGGGAAAACATCCTCGTAATGCGACTAGCAACCAAGGAACAAGAGATGCAAGAGTGTACTACTCAAATTCAGTACCTCAAGCAAGTCCTGCAGCTGAGTGTTGCCCAACTGAGATCAACAGTGGTAGACCCAGCGATCAACTTTTTTTTTTTCCTAAAAATGAAAGATGAACTGGAACAGACTGAAGACAAGCTGGAACAAGCTCAAAAGGAACTAAGTGCCAGGAAGTTTACGTCTGATAGGTAAATAAATTATACTCTCCAGTCAAGACTTCCCTGACAATCCCACCACGAGAAAGCTGTGGTGTGACAGACAAGTACACATTTCCACACCAAGACTCAGACTTTGAGCAAAAAAACAAACAAAAAACTACGTTCTTATACCGTGCAACTTGTACTGGTTAATGTAAAACTTATCAGATGACCCTTGTGTTTCATCAGCTTTTTTCTCTTCCCTTCCTCCTGCTTCACAGGCCTGATGCCGTTGGACAATTATGAAGAAGAGGCCACCTTTGAAAAATTCCCCTTCTAGAACATTTAGACACTTGAGAAATATTTCTGTTTGAAGAAAGTAGAGGGAGAAACAGAAGTCTTTAGTCTGTGAAACACTGTGTCTTCAGACAATTGGAGGAATGAAAACCTAGAGATTTCAAATCATGAATTGCACATGTAAAATTCCACTTAAATTTCAAAACAATATGCATCACTCTTAACCTTGAGCACAGTGACTTAGAGACACTGTATGTTAGGTATGTTAATAAGACTGTGGACTTCGTGATTGTTGTTGAACTTCTGAGTCAAAACTCAAATGAGATGAATTTTTCCTTTGAAGGGTTTATTGCTAAGAACCAACTTTAGTAGTCATGAGACAACAATGTTGGCAAAGTAGTACTTATATTTTAACCATTTACTTAGGGCTCTGTATTACTTAGTAGAGTGTAAAATGGTTTTTGTCAATGGTTTATTCTTTGAATGATTAAAAAAACTAGATAATCTTAACTAAGGACTGTACAAACAAAGAGTGGTGTCAAACTTCAGGCTTGAACTGTTTGAAGCAGTATAAACATTCATTTCACAACTAGATTGTGTAAGGATAATCAGGTGTGATGAGACACACTGCATAATTTTTTCCATAGTGAACTTCATGAAACCTTCATCCCATTCAACAGGCACATGTAAAGAGTGTTGTCTTTAGTGTTAATGGGGGAATGTGTTCCTTCATTGTATTTGAGCCTTTTGTGTTAACATGTCTGATATTAAAAAATGTGTCTTGAAGGAAAAAAAGAAAGAAAATGATTAGTTGGATGAACAAGCAGAAGGAAGAAAGAAAAATCCACAGAGATGCAGTCAGAAAGTTAATTAAATACCTTACATTAATAGCTTTCTGTGTGAAATGTGTGTCTAATCAGAAGGAAAAATCACAATATAAAACATTGCATCATGTATAAAAACAATTCATAAAGTAGTATACAATATTTCCATTG
>PVKA01001836.1:27172-136792 GCA_004027165.1 Ctenomys sociabilis | reverse complement strand
GGAAGGGAAGGGAGAAAGGAATAGATAATATATCGTATAGCCATTTTAAAGACAGAAGAGCTTTACAATCTAAGATATTTTTTGTATACATTATCTTTACCTTAAATCAAGTACATGCTGCCCCTGGTCCTGGCCTCTCTCTATGTCCTGGAAAATAAAAGATAGAATTTTATAAAACTAGGACATTTTTGAGCAGGAAAAGACTTTAATGCTTTTCTTTCTCAATTCTAAAATTGTAGTTTTCTCCAATAAGAACCAAAGTGTTTGACAAACTCAACTATACTAGTTGCACAATTTGCTTAGGGCTATATTTAGACTAGAGCTCAGGTCTCCTGATTCCCAGGCTGGTACGCTCAGTCATTTTTAGACCTCTTAACGGAAATTCGAAGTCCTTATGATTTAGCAATTACAAATCTTGCTGGCTTAACAGACTTCAGGGAAAGACAGTGCTGTGTTCTTACCACTGGGGAGACCCAGATCGATATTTTCCACTGGAAAAAAAGATGAGGATGGGAATGTGTCCTTGCTAGCTGAAGTTGTGAGTGGCTTAGAAATGCCCTAAGCAGCTTGCCTAAAGCCGTGGAATACAACTGCTATCTAGTCTCTGTCCAGGGCCCACTCACTGACCAGGCAATATTGAACAGAATTGGGCAGCCTGTAGGGGCAGTGAGTAAAAAACGGAATCATCTTTGAAAAATCTCGAGTTCCAATCAGAGGTCTACCTGGAGGTGGCATTCAAAGTTACACTGCTTGTAAAGTTTAGAAGCCACAAGCCAGGGAAACTGATAGCAGTACTGAGCCCAAGGCTGGTAAAAACTTTTATACAGCCACCCTCTCATGTGAACTTTTACTTGGGGTACACAGAAGGCAGCTCCTGCCTAAGTGCACAGGGGGAAAGAGCCAAAACATAGCTAAAGAACCTGTCTATAAAAATACAAAATGAACTTCAAAACAAGTGTGCTTAAAATGTTCAAGAAGTAAAATAGAAGAAGTAAAAAGTCTTGTAAGTAGAACATTAAGAAGGTCATTCTTCACTGCCAAATTGATTCTCTGTGGGCATATTTGTCTCAAATATAATGTTTCTAGGACTGACTGAACAGACGAATCGCAGGTTTGAACTCCTTGATGTTCCTTAGTGACGTCTATCTCCCCTTCTCTTGATAACCTTTATCTCTTCCTGACTTCACCAAAGCTGATGAATGAATATAGTTTATCTTATAAAAAGCACTCCCAGCCCTCCTAGGGCAATTAGCTGTACACACTGCCATTTCCACTGTATAGTTTTTGGCAAATTCAGTCCTGGGCTGTCATCCCTATGTCCCAGGCGTGTTCTAACCTCTTATGTATTCCGGACTCACTCACTCAGTTACTGCCACAAGTTGGTTCTTTGCAGCTGTTAGCATGATAGGCTAAACAATAGATTGCATCTTAGATATCCCCAAAACACTCATGTGTTAAAGGCTTGTCCCCCAAAATGGCACTATCGGGAGGTGGTAGAACCTTTGAAAGAGGAGCCCAGTAGGGAGCTTTAGCTTCTTGGAAATAAACCCCTAAAGGGGACTGTAGGATCTGAGACCTCTTTCTCTTTGCTCTTTGGCCATGCAATGAGTGGATTTGCCCCACCACACACACACATACCATAATGTCCTGCCACATAGCAGTCTCAAAAGCTCCTGATGAAAGTCAGAAACTACAACTTCCAAAACTAAGCAAAATAAATGCTTTCTTTTTTATGTATTTTTTCTCTTTATATTGATTATCTCAAATATTTGTTATAGTATCTGGAGCCTGACTAATGTTTTATATGATCCCCATTGTATAGGACTCCGTTTTTTTAAACAAGACAATTTTGTCTCTGCTAAAGGCTGGAAGTAGAATCACCCACCAGTACCTTTCATGATAACATATTTGTCTGAGTTACTTTTCTGTCATTGCTGAAACAAAATACCCAGCACCGAAAGTGAAAGGGGGAAAAGTGTATTTAGCTCGTAGTTTGTAGAGGTTTCAGTCCATAATCAGCTGGCCCCAAGGCAGCGTGGTACATGGCAGAGGGGAAACAGTGCATGGCGAGTAGAAGGCAGCAAAGCAAGCAAGAGACAGCACGAGCTTCTCTCTGGCCCTTGTATTGTATCCAGGCCATGGGGATTAGATCAGTGGACTGCTTTAACAATCACATACCCTTTATCCCAGAGGTGTTTTAGATTCAGCCACCTCGGAAAAAGCCCCACCCTATGACTGGGGTGGTGGGGACATCTATGCACAAACTATAGCACATTCTTGAGCCGGGCATGGTGGCGCATGCCTGTAATCCCAGCACTCGGGAGGCTGAGGCAGGAGGATTGTTGTGAGTTCAAGGCCAGCCTGAGCTACAAAGTGAGTTTAAGGCTAGCCTGAACTGCATAGGGAGACCCTGTCTCAAAAAAAAAACAAAAAAAAAAACTATAGCACATTCTGCTTTTTAAATTTCATAAGCCCTACTCAGAAAAAGTTCCATTACTGATCTAAATTAAACATGGACAAAAATCTGCAGAAGCACCAGTTTTGCTTATGTAAATGGACAGATGCATCAGATCTCAGTACAGTAATGAAAGTCCATCTTAAAAAAACAGACAATAAGCTGTTGTGATGGGACACACCTATAATCCAGTCAGATGCAGGGATGATCAAGAGACAGCTATCAGAGCAGAAAGGTGATGTAGTACACTTCACAGAATAGGGAAAATGAGCCAGGGACCGATTCTTGCTAGAGGCAAGAAACCATATACACACCAAGTAAATTAAGTGATAGTATACCAAATGTTAGGGGTAGGCTAGGGAAATGTTAGTTTGAAGACCTGTTGGGGGATCTTGTGTTAGAAATCCTAAGCTATTTTCCCTATTACATACGTTGGTTTTTTTTTTTTGTTTTGTTTTCTTTGTTTACTTTGAGGGACAAAATAGTCAGGAGCTACAACAGGTCTTGTCTATAGTCCAGGCTGGCCTGAACTCATGATGATCTCCTGTTTCAGCTTGTGTACTGATAGGATTACAGGTGTGCAGCACCAGGCCAAGCCCTAATACTGTTTCTTTCTAAGAAGGATACTTTTGTTTTCTAACATCAGGTATATTAAGGTTACCTCACACAAACTAGTACTACCCATTTTCTGAAGGACTTCTGCAAGAATTAAAGGAGTCTCCTCTGTTAAAGCTGAGACAGCCGGGTGTGGTGGCACAGGCCTGTAATCCCAGCACTCGGGAGGCTGAGGCAGGAGGATTGTTGTGAGTTCGAGACCAGCCTGAGCTACAAAGTGAGCGTAAGGCCAGCCTGAACTGCATAGTGAGACCCTGTCTCAAAAAGACAAAAAAAAAAAAAAAAAAAGCTGAGACAGTTGAAGTCCTATTTATACTTAACCAAAGGTGACTTTTACTGACTTACAGAAGCACTTAAGTGTTAAATGTAGTGGGTTCGCATTGATTTTTTTCTTTTGGAAACATTCTGTAGGGCCATTTATTAAAAGCCATTTAATACTACATTAAAGGAGTAAACAAGTATCTTAGGAAATTATACTTAAACCAATTAAATTTATAAAGTAGTGCGCTAGGCGAGGCCACCCAGCCAAAAGGCACGCCGAGAGCAGGAGAGGCACAGAACCCGGCACTGATCTCCTGGCAGCCAGTTAGCCCACTGCCTGACCATCTGTCCCCAGAGCCATGGAAAGAGCCAGTCTGATCCGGAAGGCCAAATTGGCAGAGCAGGCCGAGTGCTATGAGGACATGGCAGCCTTCATGAAGGGTGCAGTGGAAAAGGGTGAGGCCCTCTCCTGTGAGGAGCAAATCCTGCTCTCCATGGGCTACAAGAACATAGTGGGCAGCCAGAGGGCTGCTTGGAGAGTTCTATCCTGCATTGAGCAGAAAGCAACAAGGAGGGCTCGGAGGAAAAGGGCCCTGAGGGCCAAGGGTACTGAGAGAAGGTGGAGACCCAGCTCTGGGGTGTGTGCGACATCTGCTGGGCCTCCTGGACTCCCACTTCATCAAGGAGGCTGGGGAGGCCGAGTACCGAGTCTTCTACCTGAAGACGAAAGACGGCCACTACCACTACCTGGCCAAGGTGGCCACAGGTGACAAGAAGAGCATCATCGACTCTGCCCAGGCAGCCTACCAGGAAGCCATGGACATCAGCAAGAAGGAGATGCCACCTACCAACCCCATCCGCCTTGGCCTAACCCTGAACTCATCTGTCTTCCACTGTGAGATGGCCTGTTGGCCTGAAGGAGGCCGTCTCCCTGGCCAAGCCCTCTTTTGACAAGGCCATAGCTGACTTGCATACTCACAGTGAGGACTCCTACAAGGACAGCACCCTCATCCTGCATCTGCTGAGCAGCAACCTGTCGCTGTGGACCGTCGACAATGCCGGGGAGGAGAGCGGTGAGGCTCCCAAGGAGCCCCAGAGCTGAGCCTGCCAGCTGCTGCTGCCTGCTCTGCCCTACCTGCTCCAGTTCCCAGCCACCGCCCAGAGGACTGGTACAGGGCGGGAGGCCCAGTCCTCCCCAGACCTTTTCTAGCGCACCTCCCCAGCCCAGAAAGTCTCCTCCGAGATCGCAGTCATGCTGAGGCCACAGTGGCCAGGATCCACTCTGCATCTTAGGACCCGAGGACTGGACTGTGCGGCAGAAGCTGGGGAGGCGTGTGTGCATGCGTGTGAATGTGAGAGACAGTGAAAGCGCATCTGCTGAGTGCAACCATGTTTCTTAATAAAGTTCTGCTGTAACAATAATTAATTAATTAATTTATAGAGGAGTATTTCAGAGTGGCAACTGGGAAGATTCAAATGGAACGTCTGGGATTCTGAGCAATACTGGACTTGGAATTCAACTCTAATCTAATATATCCCAGTTCTCTTACCCTATGGACTCTGTTCTCCAATTGGAGATTAGTTCTTAGAATCTTGATTTTCAAGCCATTGCCCATTCTGTGCTGCTTTTGTTTTTTGTTCCTAAATAAGAAACATTCTTCTTTCTCTCCCTCTGCAGGTTGACCTTTTTGGAACATATCCCCAGATTATCTATTGTTTGTAAAGAATAATGAGTACAAATGAGCTGTGATCATTCTAGCATTTTGTTTTTCAATACAGATCGAACCCCGTGAGCATTAAGCACGTCCCTCATACTGCCCTGGCTAGCCTCAACTTCTGCCCTTCTGCCTCAGCTTTCCAGTCAGTTGCCATGTTGTATTTAAGAAGTATTTGTCAAGCACAGCAGCATGTGCTCGTGACCCCACTACTTGGGAAACAAAGGCAGGAGAATTGCCAAGTGTATTAGCTACTTTCCTGTTGCTGGAACACAACAGGTGACACCTAAAACTTACAGGAGAGGCACTTTATCTTGGCTCATAGTTTCCAGAGGACTCATTCTATGGTCAGCTGTCCTCAAGGCAGGAACAGCTTGGCAGAAGGGCCTGGTAAAGAAAACTACTCCCCTCACAGTATCCATGAAGCAGAGAAAGAATGGAAAAGCCAGGACCAAGAACACACCCTCCTGGCTGGGCGTGGTGGCGCATGCCTGTAATCCCAGCACTTGGGAGGCTGAGACAGGAGGATTGTTGTGAGTTCAAGACCAGCCTGAGCTACAAAGTGAGCTCGAGGCCAGCCTGAACTGCATAGTGAGACCCTGTCTCAAAAAGACAAAAAAAAAAAAAAAAAAAAAAGAACACACCCTCCTAGGTCCTGCCCCCAGTGACCCGTCCCCAACCAAGCCCCATCATCCAGGTCTTCTTTCATTTCTGTTACCAAGGCTGTGTGGTTTTTATTGTTACCTACTAGAGCTTTCAGTATTTGTAATCACTCACATGTAAAGTGGTAATAATGTGGTTTTGGTACAGGTACAGTAAGATAGAACATCTTTCAGTGTTTACTGATTCTTCAGCTTTCCTCTTATTTGTACCCCTTTTATGTTTACCAATAATATTTCCATTTGCATGAGTTTAATCATCTCTTATCTTTCATCTGTTTTGCTTGTTTGTTTTCATTAATGATTGAGATACTTCTTTTCTTAGCCCTTACTTGCTAAAGTGACCTCTTCACGTTTTCATTCCTTGTCAGTTTTATCCTCTCCTGTTTTCTGCCAGCAGGAAATTCTGATCGTTCTGGTGTTTCCTGACATGTTCTAGCCTAGATGAATTTTGAGAACTCTGATGTGAGAGCCAAGCATGAGGTTATCTCATCAAGTGTCCCTTGGGCCATGCCCAGTTTGTCTCTGTGTTCATCTAATCTTTCACATTCCTCGTGGTTCACCGAGTTGGACATTCTGTGATTCTCTTCCAGCTGTGCACATTAGAACAGACAGACAATTCTGTATCACTGGGCAGAGCTTGGGTAGCCTGGGGTTCTCACCTTGAGACAGCAGGCAACACCAGGGGGTGGTTGTCAGAAGATGCAAGAGCCTTAATCAGTGTTCTGAAAACTTCCTTAAAGCATTATAAAAGATCTGAATATTGCAAATTTTCAAGAAAAAAAATGATTTTTATTCGCCTTTGATTTCTATAGGCTACAATATAGGTTTTCTGTGATTTCTAGGTCAGAGCTACACATATCTGTTTGTTTCTTATAACATGTTCCTTATGCATATTATGACTTGTGAATAGTTAAATTTTGCTTCTCAGCACATAAACATTTGTTGAAAACCAACTGCAGCCCTGGGGAGATGGCTCAGTAGAATAAACTCCTCCTTGGCAAGCTCAAGGGCCTGAGTTCAATTCCTGGTCCCGCCAAAAAAAGAAAACCAACTGCATGTCCCTGTGTCAGGGAGAGGGACTATAAAGATGACAACGGTACAACTCTTTCCCAGTAAAATTCATAGAAGCCAGCATGCAGGTTTACTAATCTCAGTGCTGTATTCTCAAAGAGAGAAAGGGGAAGGTAGAATTAGGACTAGAACTTTTCAAGGAAAAAAAACCTATATGTGTACAAACTTGGTTGGGAAGATGGAAGCAGAGAGATAAATGAGTACTTGCAACAGATGATTCCTGGGCGCTGGTTAGGAGGCCAAAAAGAAAGAGACTGGAAGAAATTGGTAATCAGATTTATGTAATCCCAGACTTGCTCATACTTTTTTTTTCTAGATTGCTTTACAAGACCTTTTGCATTTGGCCAGTTCCCTCTCACCTTTACAGGCTTCTTAGATTTGTAATGGGAGTGTTCTTTCTTGCCTCCTTTCCCCACTCTCCTTTCCTTTGTTGGGGTAATGTGTCACTATGTTACCCAGGCTGGCCTTGAATTGCTGGGTTCAAGCAGTCCTCTTGCCTCAATATGGTAAGAGTCTGTGGCTATAGGCATGTGTCACAGTGCCCAGTTTGTGCCTTCTGCTTTACCTAGGAGGATCCTCTTCTGTGCTTTCATAGCACGCTGCCTCTTGTCCCTACTGTTCTTGTCATATTGCATTTTAAGTGCCTCTTTTTCTCCCCTTAGTATAACACAGACTTATTGTGGTCAGCTTGGAGTCCAGTGCCTATAATATATGGCACATAGTAGGCTCTCAAGAAATATCTGATGAGTAAACAGTAAAATCTCTGACAGGTAAATGAACAGCAAATGATGCAACAGAGGGGTAGCTAGCCCAAAAAAGAAAAGGGATAATTCTAAAACTAAAGCTTGAGACTCTAAGGTTTTAGGGGGCTGGCCAGATAGCTCAGTGGACTGAAGCGCCTGCTTAAGCAGAGTGCAGCAGCCGGGGTTCAATCCCCAGTGGGCCATATGGGCCCCACCCTCAGCTCCTACTGAGATGGCCAATGAGACTGGGTGTGGTGGCGCGTGCCTGTAATCCCAGTGCTTGGGAGGCTGAAGACAGGGGGATCACTATGAGTCTTGTCTACGCAGTGAGACCCTGTAGACAGTGTAGTCCTAATACCAAAAAAAAAAAGACTCTAAGGTTCTAGGGATAAATACCTATTGGAATGATAGCAATAATAACTGAAAGACTAAATATTTCTTTGTTGCTGCTAATTGTTGTTGGCCTATTTCTCCAAGGTTTAGAAAGATAACCAGAATTATCAAAACTTGATTGTGTGCTTAGTTGCTCTGGGAATTCTGGTTACCCTGCACAGGCCACTTTGAGCTCAGGCTGTTCTCTTTAGTTACCTATGTGCAGTGACTGAACACAGCCAGACCACATCGATCTTCTGTCTGGGCTTGCTGATCAATTAAGCAAAACCATTCAGAAACAGTTGTTCGAATGGCTTAAGCAACTTGCCCAAGTCACCATTCTCTATCGCTAAGTGCCTTCTTCAAAGCCACCAGCACCGTGGTCTTTCCCTAGCTTATCTGTGCAGTAACCTTTTCATGGCTAGTTTGATATGTTTCAGTAGCACCCTGATATATGGACACAAGGGACTAAAATCAAAAAAAGGAGTTTTACCAGGCATAGTAAGTCCTGCACTTATTCTGGCTGTTAAATTGCACAAGGGTGACATTCAGGAAACCTGGCTTAGTAAGAGGACATAAGAAGTAGGTCTCTAGATGTCCAAATATTGAATGTAGTTATCAGTGTAATATGGTTTTCTAACACCATATACTACAAGTTTAAGTTATCTTAAGAGCAATACAGAATTCAGATCAAGATTTAATAGTTTTACAAAACTATAATATATTTGGACTATCATGCTCAATGTGTGTTAAGAAATATTAACAAGTAACATGTCATATTGACAAGAACCTAGAAGTAATTTGTGTGTAGATACAGTTGTAAGAATAAGATGTTCAGTCTGAGAAAGGGAAGACTTCGAAGACATGCCAAGGCTGTGTGAAGGTTAACCCTAAGGAAGCCTGGGCAGGGGTGAGTTCAATTCCTTTAGGAAACACAGCTGGGATCAGTGGATAGAAGGTACACACTATAAGAGGCCCATAAGACATCTTCTCATTATCAAAAAGAACTTGCTATTGGGCTGGAGATATAGCTCAGGGGCAGCACCCACCTCAGCATAGATGGTGCTCTGGGTTCAATCCCAAGTGCATATGAACACACTTGTCCCACATGAGTGTTCGGAGATAGAATGGACTGCCCAATAGAAAAAAAAATTGATGGAAGAAATGGGAAAGGAAAGAAGGGAAAAGGAGAAAGAAAGAAAATATAGGTACCTATAGAGAGAGATTTTTTATACAAAAATACTTAAGATAATTATACAGCTAGTATCTCTTAGTTCATTGAAAAGTTTTTATGCTAATTTTTTGGACAATATTTCATGCTGTATCTCCTACTAGCCTGTTTTGAAACTGTTTTATTGTTTTATTTTTTTCTCTTTAAATAAAAAAAAAATAGGCAATGAAATACATAGACACTTCTCAAAAGAAATATAGTCAATAAATACATGAAGAAATGTTCAATATTGCTGGCCTTTAGAGGAATACAAATTGAAATAACACTGAGAGGGCCAGCCACATAGCTCAGCGGATAAAGCACCTGCAACAGGCACAGAAGCCGGGGTTCGATCCCGGGCCTGCTGTGCCGGCCCTCCCCCGGGGTATGCTGAGACAGCAATTGAGACTGGGTGTGGTGTTGCGTGCCTGTAATCCCAGCTCTTGGGAGACTGTAAACAGGCAGATCACTATAAGTCCAATCTAGTAGTGAGACCCTCAACATCCTGTAGACCCTTCCCTAAAATACAAAATAAAAGAAATAACGCTGAGATTCTACCTTTCCCCAGGGGGAAGTACCTATGACAATCATCAAAAACTCAAAATCAGTTCTGTAGAAGCTACAGGGGGAAAAAGAGCTCTTCAGTATCACTAGTAGGAATGTAAATGAGCATAAGCTAACAAATCAGTATGGAGATTCCTCAAAAAATCAAACTAAGCCAAGCACAGTAGTATATTCCTATAATCCTAGCAATTGGTAGACTGAGGCAAGAGGATTGGTGTACGTCTGAGGCAAGCCTGGGCTACATAGTGAGTTCAAGATCAGCATGAACTGTATAGCATGACCCTGTCTCAAAAAAACAGGTTAAAAATGTCTTCTTTGTTTTTTGTTGTGGAACTGGGGATTAAACTCAGGCCCTTGCGCTTGCCAGGGAAACGCTTATTCTACTGAGCCATCTCCCAGGCCCCCAAACATGTCGTTTTATAGTGACATGTGCTCACCCACACTCATAACAGCTAAATTTTGGGAGCAGCCTATATGTTCATCAGTAGGTGAATGGATAAAGAAAATGTGTATGCATATCCATACACGGTGGGGTACTACTCTACCATAAAAATGATAAACCAAATCATTCATAGGAAAATGGATGCACCTTGAGACCATAATGTGAGATGAAGACACAAGGTTAGATGAAATAAATAACAAAAGTTAGATAATAAGAAATAGGGAGATAAGAGCTTTCTGAAGTAGGAAGAGGATCAAGAGATGAAAGAGGATTTAAAAAAGAATGAAGATATGTTAAACACATGTACCAACTCCACAGAAGGAATATAAATGTTGTGTACTGCAAACAAGTACTAATAAAAAATTCAAAAAGATTTTAAGAAAAAAGGAACAGGTGGGGTACAATGCTACCTCCAAGATCCTGAGGTACCCTAGATGCTATTCTCACTGACACAGGAGGAAGGCTGACCAGATGCAGTGCTTTTGATTCAAGGGCCACTTTCTGTCTCCAGCCCTAAGACAGGGGGAAGGAACATTTAAAAGATAAAGAATAGAAGCTCAGAGCAGTTATCACAAGAGGTTATCAGAAGTGGTGGACATAGCTGAGCCCTGTCAGACCAGCTGCCTGGGTTATCTTCTGGTGTTTCTAGGAGTAGAGATTTATCCTAAAAGAAAGCTCTACCTCATTCTAGTTTCAATTTTAGAACTCTCTTTGTCTCATTTATCAATCACATTATAATATAGTAATTGTAGAAAATTAAATATAGAATCCAGACACACACACATCTTTTCTTCCTTCTTTTGTGATTTGGATTTTACCAACCAGGCATGTAGCAATCTGCTTTGGCGTCATTCTTGTGTATGAATCAGGTTCCTCAATGGCTAAAAGGCAAGTTCCAGTTACTGAGGTGCTGCCAGTATAGAATTTTGTCACAAACTCCTACAGACTCCCTTGTAAAAGGAACCCCCCAATAGGGAAGAGGCAGAAAAAAAAAAAAAAAAGCCAGTTGACCGATTTCATAATAAACATGGGTCAAACAAAAAGATTCTTGTATTAGAAAGCAGAAGAAATTAAATTACATAGCTCCAATGAAAGTATATGTACAGCCAAGTGTGATGATTTATGCGTATCATCTTAGCTTCTTGGGAGGCTGAGGCTAGAGGACAACTTGAACCCAGGAGTAGAATACCTGCCTGGACAACATAGGGATGTCCTATCTCAAAAAACAAAAGAAAAACAGTATTTTTATAACCATTGTATTATCACCTCCTGTAAGTCTTAGGCTAGAGGGCTCAGAATTCTTTTTTTTAGGTTTCAGCAGTTTTTGTTTTGTTTTGCAGTACCAGGGATTGAACTCAGGACCCTGAGCTTATCAGGCAAGTCCTTATTCTACTGAGCTATCTCCCTGGGCCTCAAGGAGAATTTTGTTTTTCACCGTTTTATTTTTCATACTGTCATTTGAAGCCAGCCAACCAAACATATATATATATATATATGTATGTATGTATAGTTATATATACATATATATATATATATGTATGTATAGTTAAATTATTAAACCTGTTTCTTACTGATGGAGCTAATTTTAAAATCAGCTTTCCAGTGGCAAAATAATAATAAATTAATGCCCCCATATAGCAGTGTAACAAAACAACAAAAGAATTCTTAATTGTGGGATTTTGCTTTTCTTTCTTTTTAAGATGCCACATAGTTGAACAGAATTGGATTGGTCTTTTATGGCATAAAATTACTTCACAGTCAGACTCTCCATTACTGCTAGACGGATTCGCTGAGGATTGCTCAGAATTCTTAATGATTAAAGTATCAAGGCAATTTAAACCTCTCTTTGATATGTCTGTATAAGGCTAACACTCTATCCTTTTCTCTAAATATGTATATTAAAGCCTGTAGATATAATCACCTCTCATTCACCCAGCCCTGGCTCACTCTGTGAAACACAAATTCAGAATAAAAAGACAATTTATAGGATTTGTTGAAAACAAAGGTTTTTTGTCTTTCAGCTATAAACATTAAAATTCTTAATAGTTTTTCCCTTAAAAAAAAAGTAGGAATAAGTGTGAAATGATTGTATTTTTAGCAAAAGAAGTCTTTTATAATGAAAAAAAAAAAACTTCTTAAAAAGAAGAATATTTTTCCCCCTTTGGAATACAAGGAAACAATTTTCCATAGTTTCACTCTCCATATTCCCTACAAATTCATGCACAGTAGTGTAATATAGACAGATAACAAGGCATTGTATTCAAACCATCTTGAGAAAAGCTATGTGTGCCCCAAACAATAAATAAATGGCTATCAACCTTCCAGCTGGGAAAAGGGAAAGAAAGAAACACAGGAGTCAGAAGAAATATATTTTGTTCTTCCTGTACCAGAGATAGCTTGAGGGGAAAAAAAAGAAAGAAATTCCTGGGAAATTCTTCTGAGAAAAAAGGGTCAGTTGTTTTGCTGCTCACTTCTCTGTTTTGGTGAGAAAGGATGAACTCTGTGGGGCAGCTTCTCACTACAGCAGGAGACAGAAAATATACATCTGTAAGGAACAGAACTGACTGCGTCCCCAAGGGTATCACCGGGGCCTTAAGCAACTCATGATATGATGGTGGGAGGTGCTTCAAATAACTGAGGGTGGCTGGCATGGAGATTGGTTGTGGTTCGTCATTTCTGAAAGTGGGCGAGGGACCTACCACACTTTATCGTTTTATTCTGCCTTCTTTTGTTTACGCTTGCAATTTTCCACGAAAAAAATCTAAAGTCATGCCCCTCAAAATGAAAACAAAGCTTCCATTCTCAGAGATTACTATGGTGAACTGCGAGTACAGAGACTGGAACCACAAGCCTGTTACATGCAGATCGCAGCCATAAAATGCAAGAACAGTGTGGCTTTGTATTAGTCACTGTAATTTTAACAGCTGAAAAGTATCAACACTGCCAAATGCATCTACTTCCTGGGGTGTGTTGTGAGGAGAAATGAATAAATATTTCTGTAAGTATGATATAACCTGTAAAATGACACAAATCATAGTTAATCATTTTATTGAACTATAAACCCATCCAAAGTCCTTCGTGCATTATTTTCCTCCAATTTCTACTTTTTTTTTTTTTTTTTTTTTTTTTTTTTTTTTTTTTTGTCTTTTTGAGGCAGGGTCTCACTGTGCAGTTCAGGCTGGCCTTAAGCTCACTTTGTAGCTCAGGCTGGTCTCGAACTCACAACAATCCTCCTGCCTCAGCCTCCCTAGTGCTAGGATTACAGGCATGCGCCACCACGCCCGGCTCAATTTCTACTTTTAAATGAGCTGCAATCAGAAGTAAGTGCCTATCTCTTTGTACTGTAGCATCTTCATCTTTCCTTTTGTTACCCTTGGGTATCAGAGCTGCTACTACAGTCACATCCTAACTGTTCTTTGTACCTTCCCCCTGCCCCTCCAAACTTTTGCTACTTATTGCTAGAGAAACCTGTTTCGTTTTGTTTTGTTTTGTTTTATTTTGATGGTGGTAAGTGCATGCTGGGCAGCTGCCCCACCTCTGAGCTTACGCACACCCAGCCTTGGAGAAATCTTTCTATGCCACCACTTGGATAATGGGACTCCCTTGCTCAAAAACATTCCTGTCTTCCCACTGCCCGTGGAGTTGAAAGAAATTTGCTTAGCCCACTCCTAGCGGTCTCCAACATCCGTTTCTCTGATACCTTTTCAGCTATGCCGCAAACATTAATATTCTGCTCCAGACCATAGGCTTCTCTCTGAGGCTCTTGTGCCCCACCTCTCGTCTTGGAATCCACTAACTCTATTCTCTGTGTCATGATGTTACCAAAAAATCTACTGAAATCCTCCGCCTTTAAGGTATCTCTTTCAACATTTCTAGACCATTTAGCTTCTCCCTTTTCTTAGTCTTAAGACTAAGTAATCATTTATTCTTTTATGACATTACGTCTATGATATTAAACAGTTCCTATTATTCCTTGTTCCTAGTCTTTCCAGTTAGCTTAAGTGATAAACTATTAAAAGACCACAGTTGTGATTTTTAGATCTTTCTGCCTTAAGGCCAAGGGCTTAGCACGTGGCAGGCAGTTAGCATTTATAGGAAATATCACCTAAGCTGAGTTGGAAAGTTTCAGCCCCTGAGAGCCACAGCAAGCGCATAAATATAACCTTTGTTTGTATTTCTTTGGATCAGAAAAATGATGGCTTTTAAAATTTTATTTTACATGGTATTATTTAGAGTATTACAGCGGGAAATTAAGTTCTGTCTTAGGTGCTACACAGTGCTGAGTTCAAGTGCCGACCTAATACTCATTACTTAGATGAAATCCTGGTATCCTGGTACACAGAACTTTGATATATCATCAAAGCAAATGAGCATGGTTCTATCTATTGGGGTTCAGACTACAGAAAATGTAGAACAGAGTCAGGACAAATCCTACCCACTTATCCAAGCCCTCCCTTTGTACTCTTTGAACATATCATTATAGCCTTAATCCAAAAGGGTTTTAAGATAAATAAAGCCGAATACCTAATTGTCAGTTTCAAAAATACTGAGTTCCCACGTCATTCTCCATCCGTTCCTGTGCTCGGTGAGTTCCCCCAGGGCTTCCCTAGATCTTCCCCTCAGTCAAGACCGTAGCTCCATCATTTCCTCTCTCTTCACTTGCCCTCATTGTGCCTAGTTCTCCCGCAGTGGTCTGCGTACAGTCGTGTTGAGTTTGCCATCTATTTAGCGGCAGAAGGCTGCCTTTTTTAGACAAGACTCAAAGCAATGACAGAAGGACCTCTGCATTCTTTGCA
Source organism: Ctenomys sociabilis (assembly GCA_004027165.1). Lineage (NCBI taxonomy): Eukaryota > Metazoa > Chordata > Mammalia > Rodentia > Ctenomyidae > Ctenomys > Ctenomys sociabilis. The sequence continues at coordinate 121,886 of PVKA01001836.1, read as the reverse complement.
CAATGTTGTCAATTCTTAAGAATATAAAAAGTAGTGACAATGCAAGGTCAAAAGAGAAGGTTCATTATCTTCTTTATGTGACAGCTCCCCTGCTTGTACGGAAGGTTTCTGGATATGTGCTTGCTTACAATGCCAGTGTGTGAGAGAGGCCAAAATCTAAGGCTAAAATTGAAAAGCTTCATTGTGCAAAGATTTTATTTTTATGGGAATTTATTAGAATATTTAAAGCTATGCTGTTTTCATACTTGAAAAAAATAAATGACCCAAAAGCATTAATTATCAGAAGAGCAGGAAAAATGGGACCAAAGGATTATTGTATTTTATATATAAAGACTTTCGATTATTTGAGTCTGACCCATGGTGCAGGGTGCCATTTCTTCTGTGGATCCCTTGTGACTAGTCTTAAAGTTTATAACCAATGAATAGTCATTTTATCCTGCGGTTATAACAAAAGTTACATTCAAAAATGCTCCTAAAACCACAATCCAAACCCGGTTTCTTTGTTTTTTTCCCAAACATGAGGTTAGAATTCACTTTATCTACTTTTGCTACTCAGCCTGAAGTCATGAAAATTACTCCCGATTCTAAATTACAGGCTTCTTTTTTTCCCACCTCTCATTATTGCTGAGCTGTTTATCTTTCATTGATTACAAAACAGACCTAAGGAGAGCTGTTTTTCTTTTCCATTATATGGATCTCATTTTCAAAAAGTAGTCATTTTACTGAGAAAGTTTAGTGTAAATGTAAATGCAGATAGCCTTCTTCTCTTGGTCATACCTCTCAATTAGCCTTTACTAACGAGATCCCTTAAAAAAGAGAAGAAATGTTGACTGAATTCACTTATTGTACTTGGTAGTCTTAATAAGACAATCCAGAGGGGGGGAAAAAAAAATCTCAGAGATGCCAGGGACTTCAATACAGAAAATGTGATTGTCAGTGGAGTCCTTCGAAATCCCAGAGGCAGCCGTGTGCATGGATCTGATTCACATACTCATAATGATGGAGCGTGAACCTGGGAAGTTACTAAAGTTACTAGCATTGACTCTAGTAATTCTCTGCTCTAGAAGCACAAAGCAGTTGAAATACTCGCTGTAGTGTCTCTTCTCCCAGTTCATTGTGTTCATTACCTCATTTGCAAAGTTTCTTATCTCCACTATTAAAATCAGTTGTAATCATTTCCCAGCCCATGTCAGCTTTGTTAATACCCATCTCAATTCCATTTGATTTCTTTAGAGCTATCGAGACTATAGCTGGTTTATTTTTAAAGTCAAGTAGTTTTTTTAAACATTAAAATATTTTATTTTCAAAACCCGAAAACTCTTTATTTAGTATGTGATGAATATTTGAGTAGTGTTAAATTTATCATTCTGGCAGTACTCACGTTGTACTTGTCATTAATTGTGACTCATCAAAGAATGTTTTGATTTTGAATCCTTGGTTAACAGATGGCTCTGTTTAGAGCAATTGAGCCAGTGAGCTATGAGGACCAAGGAGAGAGACTTATATAATTAGCCACTGGAGTCTTTTGAATTTGTGAGAAAGCACAGTAGTTGGGGGGTGGAGAGAGCAGGGCCTGGCTTTGTATAGAGTCAGGAAAGGCCTCTTCTGCACAGCTCGGAACATGGACAGAATAATGCTGCTGGCGTTCCACATACGAGCGTGAATGACAAATTGCAGCAGACCCACAAAGCTGAACTCCAGAATGTCTCTGTCCTCATGGAGTCCGTCGTCCCAGTCACTGTAGTGACAGGGATCACCACATGGGAGAGAACCAGAGCTGGAGCAGTCATTGTACTATGAAGAATTGAAGGGTGGAGTGGACAGCAACAAACTCGTATTGTAAAAGCAGCTGCAGGCTGGGGGTGGTGCTCCAAGCACTTGCCCAGCATGAGCAAGGTCCCAAGTTCCATTCCCAGCAGCAAATTGTCTCCCCACACCCCAAATTGTCTCAGAAGCAATAGAAATACCTAGCCCTATTTCTCCTCTGTGTTTCAGATTTTCTGATTTTGTTTCTGTTTTGTTGTTGCTTGTCCTTCCCTTCCTAGATTGTTTTTCCTCACCACTAGGCTTCAGCCCTTCAGTGTTAGGGCTTAAGCCTCACTCAGGACATTGTTCTGCTCCTTTGTAACAATGACTGTACTCTGTTAGTCAGGAAGCCAGCTATATGCGTAGTTTTTCTGATAGTTTGTGCCTTACTGTGTTCCTAAGTGGGTCATTCTGTGGCATGACATTTAGAGTCCCTTCAATTTACTTAAAAAGGAAACATGCAGGAGCAAGAGAAGTGTGAAAGACCAAAATCTTTTAGATATACTCCGGAAATCAGGGCTGCCCAGATAGCTCAGCAAACTAAAGCACCTGCTTAGGCAGAGCACAGCAGCTGGGGCTAGATTCCCTGTGCGCTGTGCTGGCCCTGCCCCCAGGACATGCTGAGATGGCAATCGAGATTGGATATGGAGGCACACGCCTGTAATCCCAGCACTTGGGAGGTTGAAAACAGGAGGATCACTGTGAGTCTGATCTACATAGTGAGACTCTGTAAACCCTATACTAAAATTTAAAAAAGAAAATCACAGTTTACTACTTAGCCTCCTCGTATCTCAGTTTCTTCATCTATAAAATGGGCTAATAGCTTCATATACATTGTAAAGTTATATGAGAGGAAATAAAATAAGCACTATATGTCGTACTTAGGCAGAAAAGCAAAGTAAATAGGCAAGGATATGCTGACCTGCTCGCTACCACAAATAAACACAGAAAAATAGGAATTTAAGCACACAAGTAGTTGAATTAATAATGATCCATGAAAAATATTTTCTTTTGTCCTTGTGTTTGTTGTGACTGGTGAGTGAACACAGGGCCTCACACATGCTAAGCACGCACTCTGCCATGAGCCACCAACCTAGCTAAGAGGAGACTTTTAAAAGGCTGTTTGCAACGAGCACTGCCTTCGAAATCCAAGTTCTGTTTTCATGCACATCACTCAGGTGTATCCATGACTTTCAAGCAATGAGAAAAAACATCAAATAAAGTAATATAAATGACTGCATGCCTTTTGAGAGACAGTGGAAATTAGAATTTGGAGAGAAAACTGGGTTTGAGCATCTGCTTAGCATTTTCTGGCCACATAACTAGAAATTATCACAGATACTTCAGCAGGAAACACATGACCCTGTTTAGTTTCCACATCTGTAAAAATAGGCTAAGAATAGTTGTTAGCTTTTTAGATTTTTATGAATGTACACTTTGTCAAAACATTATATGAATAAGCTTTTTAAGAAGAGTGGGAGAAATATTTACTCCCTTCAGAAAGAGTGAGTTAATTACCTCTAGATATTACCTATAATAGAATAAAGGACAGGAGATAGTAATTCTTCACATTTACAGGTGATAGAATTATAAAAAAAATAGAAGCATGGTGCAATCAATGTAGCATAGAACAAAGAATCTAAACATTATCTAACAGTGGTCAGCTCTTATTGGACATTACCCATCCCCTCTTTGCTAGTACCTCTTCTGCAATTCATAGACTCATGATTTCCAGGTTTTTAGGCCAGACACACATAAGAGGTTAGCATCTTTGACAGTTAAAAATGATTTAAACTTCATTTTATGCAATACCCTGGAATGTCACAAATTGAAAGGTAAGAACACTAATGTAGGCAATTATGTTTCAGGAATATTTTAGTGGATACATGACCTACAAGCTGGATCATAGGCTAACTGGTTGTGAGATTTTCCTATTTCATCTTTTTCCCCCCTTGGTTGAGCAAACATTTCTTAGTAAAGTAACTAAGATGTTAAAAACATTGGAACAAAAATGCATTGTCTCACATTTTGCATATTAATTTTATTTTTTTCACTAGTACAGGTTTGTAGTACATAATGATCATGTTTATCTGGGGAAGTTTTTACATGCAAATAACACATTCTATGTGAGTCCACCTTCCTTCCTGTCCCTCCCAGATCCTTCCAGCCCTTGTTCCTCTTCCTATTTGCAGAAGTACTATTTCCATTTTTATTTCAGTTCTTTATTTTTAAACCCCCTTTCCTCCCCCACTTCCATCTTTTATTTGCCTTATCTTTTTAAAAAGATCACTCTCGGGAGACCCTGTCTCAAAAAGACAAAAAATAAAATACAGCGTTTCCTTTATCCATTCATTTGTTAAATGACTCTGTACCAGCTGTTTCCAAGATTTAGCTATTACAACTTGTGCTGCCATACATATAGACATGTATGTGTCACCATAACAAGATGTCTGTAACTCTTTTGGGAAGGGACATAGGAGGGAAATAACTGGATCAAATGGAATTTCTGGTTTTAGTTTTTTGAGGAATCTTTATCTTCCTAGTTATTATAGTAGTTTACATTCCCACCAACAATATAAAAAAATTTCATTCCCCCCCAGTTTTTCCAGCATTTGTTATTACTTAGTTTCTTGACAATGGCCATGCTTTTTGGAGTAAGGTAATATCTTCGTGTTGTTTTAATTAGCATTTTTCTAATGGCCAGCAATGTCAAGCATTTTTTTCATATATTCATTGGCCTCTGTCCTTCTCAGTATCTGTTCATTCAATTAAACCATTTTTGATTGGTTCTTTTATTGGGGGAGGCCTAATTATTTTTTTTTTATTCTATTGAACTACAAATGTCAATCAGACAGTTTCAAGATACTTTAACAATACAGATTCGATAAATTAATACATTACAAACTGTTTTCATAATGTTTTGGTATTGTACAAGGTGCATACATGATATTATATTTACAGATATTATTTTAGCAGATATCTCTTATCAGTGAATTAAGAGTGCAGCTGCTTACTTATCTTATTTTTTATACCTGAATTATATCAAAAATTCAATAATTATTTTCCTAGTGGATGACCGTAGTACTAGAAGCCGACATAATATCCTGTCCAACCACCATTAGTGCAGATCTTGCCTCTCATAAGATTATGTAGAAGCACAGCGTTATCTATCCCAACTGTACTGTCTATACACACACATCATGATTTTTTCTTTCTACACCCCTTCCTTTGTCTACACCTGTCAAAGGTGGGCACTTAGGTGCTTGAACTCGACACCACAATCCAACACAGTCCAGCATTCTACAACAATAGTGAGTTATCCAAAGAAGTTATCGACCATAGCCATTTACAGCTCAGCTTAATATTATGGCCCCACGATGTATACTTCATTTTTATACTTTTCTGCTGGATGGTTAAGACCTAGATAGATCAAGACTTATATACCAACACATGAACTTTATATTTCTTATGTGGTCAGTGAAGTCCTCTCAGGGTTTATCTTGTAGTCCTGTACATTATTCTGTAGTAAGGCCTAATTATTGAGTTGTTCATATATGCTAGAGGTTGGTTCACCACCTAAGGAACAGCTAGCAAAATTTTTTCCCATTCTGTAAGTTTTCTCTTCACTCTGTCGTTTCCTCTCATTGTATTATTTTCCTTTTGCTGATTCCCTTTCCCTCCTGCTTAGTTGCTCACCATGCTGCTGCATTCATTCTATTGCATGTTTTGGCATTGTTAGCTTCACTTTTTTTCTAGGAAATCCTTGAGAAATTTTGGGGTACTGGTTTGGTCATCCTGAATTTTTGGGGGGCTCTTTAACATGGAAGTATCTTCTTTCTCCATCAATTTTAAAAGATAATTTTGCAAGTTGTGTCTGTCTGAGTTGGAAGTTGTTTTCTTTTAGGGGCTAGAACACATCACTCCAAGCTCTCCTTGCCTTTAAGTTCTGTGTTGGGAAGTTTGCTTTAATTCTGATTGGTTTTCCTTTGTACATCATTTGTTCCTTTTCTCTAACCACTTCTAAGATTCTATTCTAGTATTGGGTTTCTGATATTTCAACTACATGTCTTGAGGGTCTACAGTGACTAACTGTGTAGATTGAACTCGTAGTGATCTTCCTGTTTTCAGCCTCCCAGGAGCTGGTAATCCAGGCTCATACCACCATGCCCAGTTTTAATCGCTGTCTCAGTGCATCCCGGGGGCAGGGCCAGCATGGCACACCAGTGGATGTTTCTTTTCTGATCATGGTTTCTACGCGCCCCACTTAGTTGTATGCTAAATTATTTTCTATATGTGGGAAGTTTTCTGCTTTATTTCTGTAAACAGATTTTTTATGTCCTTTGCACTCTTTCAATATTCACTAATTTCAATTAATTTTAGATTAGTCTTGCATCATCTCACAGCTGTTGGTTCCATTTGTCATGTTCTCTTGTTTGATCACCAACCACAGCCATGTTTTCTAGATCTGACACTGCCCTCCTACTTCTACTGCTCTTACTTTTAAAATTTTAATCTCCTCTTTTTCTATTGGGAAGTTTTTGTGGACTCCAATTCTTTTCTATTAAGGGCATTCATGATTTGCATCTCTTCAGTCCTACTAGTTTTTCATTAGTGTCTTCTCTAGAGTTACTGCTTATTTCTTTTATCAGGATCATTATCTGTTCAGTTGCATCTTTTCTGAGCTTGCCAAACACTTTATTGATTTGTTTTGTTACCTTCACTATTGTCCTTTCAGATATTTCAGCTGTGTGGCTTTTAATTTCCTTCCCCTCAGTTCCCCCTGGATCAGTCTGGGAGGAGTTCAGGCTTTTGGGAGGTATTTTGATGCCTTGTTTTCTCATGTACCTATTTTTTGTTTCTTTTTCATGCTAAGGCTTGTGGATTGATTATAATGCATTTCTTTGTTGCTAATATAGAGAACTCTTAAGTTAATGTCTATACTTCAGAGATGTCCTTTGTAGCCAACTATGACCTTTGCCTCTGTCCCTGAATCCAGCACCTTTGTTTATTTGGCAGAAGTTGCAGCTTGTCTAGTTCAGTACCCAATTTTTCAGGAATAGGCTACAGTATTATTTATAAGCTCAGCAATCTAGATATTGGCATAAAGAGAAAACAACTATGTTACCTTAGATAAAGTACTAAAACAATAACAAATACAAATGACATTAACCAGAAGAGCCAAAGTATATAACCTTTAACCATAAAAATTGGATCTGACGTTATAGTATAAACACTAAGACAAGTGGGCATGGTAGGACACACCTGTAATCCCAGCACTTGAGAGGCTGAGGCAGGAAGATCATTGTGAGTTCAAGACCATCCTGGGTTGCAGAAGTGAGCATAAGGCCAGCTTGAGCTGCATAGTAGACCCTGTCTCAAAAAAAAAAAAAGAACAAAACACTAAGACAAACCAGATATTGATCTACAGTAAGTACTCAATAGAAGAACTTTACCTTCATTAACAATATGTGTTCAGGTCTGCCAGATAGCTCAGCAGACTAAAGCACCTGCTTCAGCAGAGCACATTGGCTGGGGCTCCATCCCCAGGGTGCCATGCCAGCCCCACCCCTAGGGCCCACTGAGATGGAGATTGAGACTGGGCATGGTGGTGCATACCTGCAATCCCAGCTCTCGGAAGGCTGAAAACAGGAGAATCACTGCAAGTCCAATCTACGTAGTGAGACCCTTTATATCCTGTAGACCCTGCCCTAAATTCATTTTTTTAAGAAGTGTTCTACTATATTAAGATACAATTAATTATCTGTAGAATTCATATAAAACATAATGGTTTTACTAGTGGGCATGAGAGCATGAAAAAGTAGAAAGTGATAAAATTAAAATAAACAATCTTATTAAAGAGTAAAAGGGGTCTTGCCAGTTAGCGCAGTTGTTTAAAGTACTTTCTTGGGCAAACTCAGTCAGGCATGGGGGACCATAGTTCAATCCCCAGCTCCACATGCTGCAGCAGCCTGAGCCAGCCCAAAAAAAAAATCCTTAACAAGTAAAGGGAAAATTAGTGGTATTAAATAAAATAACAGAAAAAAATAAGGAAAAATATACATAATTTAAAAATAGAGGCCAGCCAAATAGCTCAGTGGATTAAAGCATCTGCAAGCAGGTGCAGAGGCCATGGTGGCTCACACCTGTAATCCTAGCTCTTGGGAGGCTGTAAACAGGCAGATTACTACCAGTCTGATCTAGTAGTGAGACTCTGAACACCCTGTAGACCCTTCCCTAAAATACAAAAAGAAATTTAAAAAATGAAAATGAAAATTAAAAATGGAGTGAACTAAAAGAAAAAATAAGGGGGAAAGTTTAAAAAGAATGAGAAAAAAAGAAGAAAGAGGACCTAATCAAACAAATAAAGATAATAATAATGGGGAAAAGGGAATGGGGTAAAACTCCCACTACCACCAAAGAGAGAAAAAATTGGGTCAAGAGAAGAAAGAAAATGCTATGTATTTCCAAATGAGTGGTAAACTTGTAGAACTTGCAGTCTTTGGAATCTAGTAACAGTCCTCTCCACCATGTTGTATAGCTCATGGGTTTGTGAGGTGACCCCTCTGCTCAAAAGATCCCCCATCAGTAAGCCCCAGTCCACAGCAACCGTCCACGTATGTAGACATACATCCCCACTCTCGTTGGCACACAAGGAAGCAGTCAGACAGCTATTCTTCTGGATGTCGTCAGTGGGACAGAGGCTGAAGCAGACTGCCTGACTCAAAGCCATCACCTTCAGACCCAGTCACCTCTGAAATCCCCTCCTGCTAAGCCTGGCCCCCCAACCACAGAATACAAACTCCAAGTCCTCCAGGCCTGAGCTTGGACTTCTCAAGGGGTCTGAGAGGGTCTATGTCTATCCCTCTCCCTATCCCAGTCTGTCTCCATGGCTGTCTTTCATCCAGTCGTTGAGGAAGAGTAACACTTCAGCCCTGGAGTAAAGCTGTTACGTGGCTCAGTCCCCATATGATCAACCCTTCCCAAAATAATACCTGTTAAACTCTTTGTGGCAGTATGGCAGGCAAGGCTCAAAATTTCTTCTCGAGCTTTATCCTGTGGTGAAGAAGTGACTCTAAAGGTAGAGCACCATGCTGGGGTTTTTTTTTATTTTATTTTATTTTTTTAGCTTGCACCAGCTGTGGGCTTTTCTTGGGGCTAACACTGTTGGCCCATCTGTTACTTCTCCCTGAAGCAGCTGACTCATCTTCCCTGGGTGCAGGTCTCTTCCTCCCTCAGATCGTTTGGTAGTTACCTCTGCAGCCCTGTGCTGACAGGACACCAGGTTTGACAGACATGGTAAGTTGTGTCTGCCTTACACAGCGCATAGCAGGTAGGGTTATGTGTGTTTGTATTGGTTTGAGCTTATTTATAATTTACATTTTCCCACTGTGAAGCTGGATTTTAAAAGAAGTGAGAGGAAAAATTCTGTTTTCCTTCAGATCAGCTTTTTTGAGAGATGATTTAGTACCTTTAATACTTGAAGGGACTTAGGGGAAAAAATTGTGTCTGGATTAAAACATTAAAAATAGAAACACAAATTCCAAGATTAAGTCCCTTGAGTTGCTTGACATTTGAAGTAATTCCATCAAAGTAATTTCCTTTGTAAAGGTTTATAAATTTATGAGATAATACCTTATCACGCCTAGAAATTATTGTGTCAATTTAGAATAAACAGGATTACAATAAAAACAAGCATTAGTTTGAAAATAGATCTGTGCTAAGTACGATTAAATCATATTCAGATTATTCAGTAAAGTGCGGAATGTGAGTCTGCCCTTATTTTTATTCAGTTTAGTAAGTACAGCTATAAGACATCTTCTAAATTGTTCTTTTTTGCACATGTTCATGAATATGTTGGTCAGCTTTTCATCACTTTGAAAAAGTCCTGACATAAACAGCTTTCAAAGCAAATCATCATGGCAGAAGGGCATGATAGAAGAAAGCTACTTATTTCATGACATCCAAGAAGCACAATGAGAGAAAGCCAGAAAGAAAGGACAAGATACGGTTCCCAAGGTAGTGCCCCATGACCCAGTCCCTTCTGCTAGACACTGCCTCCTAAACTATGACCTCATGAATAGATTCACCCACAGATAAAATTAGAGCCCCCATGATCCAGTCATTTCTCAAGACCCCATGTCCAAATATCACTGCACTGGAGATTGAATCTTTAATATGTGAATCTTTGGGAAACACTTTGTATTCAAATCATAATGGTGATTTAGCCCTACATCTTTGACTTATCCGTGGGAAAGTTCCCAGCAACATCTAAACCCCAAGAGATCCTTGATTATCCATGTGAAATTCTGAAAAGAGTTTATTTGGTTCTCTTGGACCAGCAAGAACTATGTCTTAGGAAACAGGCCTCTGAATTTGCTACCTTATTCTTGATTATAATTAGAGATAATACACTAAAAAAAAAAAACAATAACTTATGGAAGAATAATTTTCCTTTATTCCCCAGAGATTAATTGATTAATTGCTCGTGAAATGTATTAAGAAGTTGTATTCTAAACAAAACCTAACTTTGTTTAGGTTTGATGATACATACACACACACACACACACAACACACACGTACACATACATACACGGAGTGGTCCTTTTCACAAAGTAGGCATCTTTCATCAGTGTCTTCATAAAACCATACATACCAACAGACTTTCAGGTATTCACTAGAAATCTCAACAAGAGATCCCTTGTGATAACGGGATCTCCACTGGCTTTCTTTTCTTGGTCAAATGCTCACTATTTTTGGTTTATGATGAAAATGTTATTTTAAGCCTCAGAGAGCAGTTGATTTGCCTTTGATCTAATGATGCTGAGCAGCTGCCAAAGCTCGTTTCACATCCACAGGAGAAGACTCTCCCTGGAGAGGGGACACATAACCCATTCACGTCTCTTTCAAGATGTGTCCTTGGGTCCCATGTCAGGAAATGACTTTCCAACGGTAGAGAGGGATCTGTGCTTGGCACTCTGATTTTACCCTGATGAATAATGGAGAGATGGTGTTAAAGAGTTGAGACTTTGAGAAAATTCTTGTTACTTAATTTACACCTAAAGCTAAGGACAAATTTTGTTTTGCTGTGCTTTAGCAAAATACACCAAAGTGAATTATAGTAAAATGCTATTTTCTTTTAAGTTGCGGAACCAAAGGAGACTTGATTTATAGTGGAGAATATAGAAATAGGAGGTGTAGTTTACATGTAATAATTATACTAGCCTCCATTTTCTCATTATTTACTGTGTGAAACACTTAACTCTTGCCACATAGAGACAATAAGTAGCTGTTAAATGAAGAGTGTTAAGGGCTGTACTAAGCACTGGTATATCCTTAGGGCGGTTAAATATCTTGTTTAACATCGTGCAGCTAGTAGCAAGCAGATGTGATTCCCTACTAACCTTATTCCAAAGTCTACAAATTAACTTTGAACTCATTATCTCTTTTTTCTCCCCCAAATCTTATTTCAGACTGTTTCCCTGCCCTTACCATACTGTCCTTGTCAGATTGACTCAACTATCAATTTGATTGATCCAGATGTTTTCTGACCCTAACCTTGTTGTCTTAGAGGTACGCTACTGTATCGCAGAAATAATCTTCCCAGTATTCCCACAGCACCTTAAATTACATCATTCCCAGAATGCCTTCCCTGAATATTTGTCATTTTCCTGGAGACCAATGCACCCAATTTCCTTTTTATTCATTTATTATTTCACTATTTATTATTCCTTCTTTAAATTTATGACTAACCTTGTCTTTTAGTTTAGTCAACATGTTGGAATTACAGTTTCAAACCTAGGAAAAACCTGGGCAGTCTGACTTCTCAGTCAGTTTGTCCAGTCCTCCCAACACTACACCCTTGAAAGAAGGCTTTGCTGGCTCTCTCTCTCAAGGTAGATGCTCAGTGTGATTGAGGGTGGCTAGTGAATATGAAGGAGGAACTGAGAGACCCAGCGCAGGGTGTGCCAGGGTGCATGGCTCCTTAGTGGAGCCCTCACTGGGATCCAGGCATGAGAGGGCCAACAGTGAGTGGACACAGCCCACGCCCTTAAGAAACGTACTTTGAAAGGCTGTGGAACCATGAGCCAACTGCAGAAATATGTTTTGTTTTTTAAAAAGTAAACACCCTCTGGAGAATGAGGCAGGGAAATTGTAAGTTTGAGTCTAGCCTGGGAAATTTAGCAGCTTGGTGAGATCCTTTGTCAGGATTTTAAAAATCATGATAAAAAGGGTTAGGTATGTAGCTCCGTGCAGTGGCCCTGGGCTTAATCCCCAGCACCAAAGAATGGAGAGAATTTAATGTTTTGAGCACCTAAAGAACGAAAAGATTACAAGAAAATAGAAAAGTAGGCTGAGCAGCGCAGAAACATTAAGAGATGCCCGTCTCAAAAATGAAACAAGCTAGGTGTGCACAGCCATAACCCTGGCACCTTGGGAGACTGGGGCAGGATGATCCTGAGTGCCAAGTCTCTGTCTCAAACTGAAAAGTAAAGGGGCCTGGGATGTAGCTCAATAGTAGAGGGCCTTTGGGTTCCATCCCCAGAATATACCCCACAAAAAAAGACCTGAGAAAGAAAGGCCAACTCCCTCTATGCCTTACAGGCTTTGTAAAGGGCAGGGAGTATGCCTCATCTTGTTAGATAAGGCTGTTTTCTTCAAGTCAAGAGAAGCAGATGTGACGAGTGCCAAGCTGTGTAGAAAGAATTGCTGCAGAAATGCTAAGCAAAATGTCATTGTAGTTGCTCAGATGTAGCAAACCAAGATGGTCAGCCCCCTCTCCTCCACATACGTCATCACCTACACATTTTGAGCTTGGCTATCATTTGCCTTTGTTGAGTCATTCTTATACCTGCTCATCTGACTTTGGTCCCCCCAACCCTCACTTTGTCCTCTCATTCAGCCAAATATGAGGGGTGGGAGAGGACGCAAAACCAAGTAAGTACTTTGGGGCCTGTAAATACACCCTTTGAGTCACTGTCTCGTGGTGCCTCAGTGGGCCGGGGGCAGTGATGAGCGTACCCAGCTGCTTTGGGCCTCAGCCTTCTGCAGGAATCACTTATGGAGTAAGCTGGCCAGGAGAGATGTCAGTCCCGGAAGAACACCCCAGGTCAGTCTGTGCAGCTCCATGCCAGTCTCTAGGGGCAGCTTGAGAGCAGGCTGGGACATGAGGTGTACAAACGGAATAGCCCTTTTCTTGATGATATTGCTCTGAATCTTGACACTGACAAGACTTGGCTGAGTCGCTGTGTTCCACTCTCATGTGGCTCGGTTCTGCCAGGTTTCTTCCGTAATAATCATACCGGTAACCCAGGCTGCCCAGAATTTTTTGATAGAGCGAATCCTCAGGTAAGGGTCAGGAAGCTTGAAAGTTGGCCTCATCTGTGTCATAAGCTTTAAGCAAGCCCATGAACCCTTGGAGTTGTTTTTTGTTTTTTTTTTTTTTTTAATTATAAAATAGGAAAACTACCCATCTTCCTTGCCTTTGTGTTTTGTGTCTGAGGCTATAAAATCACAAAAGTGCTGAGAATCCTCCCCCGGCTCAAGGGTTAAGATGAGCTAAGCATTATTATTAGATTGTTACTATCAACAAACCTAAGTGAAAATGACACCACCAGCAAGGTAGCAGATGATAGGTACAATGTGGAAACTTGCTAAGTGTTCTTTATGTTTACATACAAGAGTAAATTATAGCAAAGGTGTGACATGATTGTTGTTGCGGAACTAGTTGTGAGGGGCAGCGCGGAAAACTGCAAAGGATCCACAGGCTGAGTGAACAAGTGGTCTTAGGAGGCTTCCCACAGAGAGCAAGGGTGGCAGCGTGGACTGTAAGAGCAGACATTCTCCACATGGGTTTTGCTGTCGCCGCCCAACAAAATCTTCCTCTCACTGCTGATCATGTCTGACTGTGGAAGAGGAGCAACCCTTGTCCCTTAATTCTGGCCCTTTCCCAGCCCACCAAAAATTGGGCATGCTGGAGAGAAGGCGGCTTAGTTTACTCTCCGTTGCAGTAACAGAATGGCTGAGACCAAAGACAAAATGTGCTGCACTTCCTGGTTCGGAAGTCCATGAGCATGACTACTTCCTGGCTTCCAGTGAGGGCTTCGTGCCACTTCCTGTGAGTGGGGAAAAAAAAAGGGAGATGTGGGTTCTTAATGGAAGGAGCATATTTACTAGAGAAGACCAAGGGAGGTTGACCTGACCAGGTTCACATTATAGCAGGGAATCTCAGAAAGCAGTCATCAAGGACTCCACAATGCAGTGGATACACTTCCTCCTCTCTGCTCTGCCTTAGCAGGTTTTTTTGCAACCATGCTTTCTTGGGAAAGCCCTAAGAGCTCTTCAGCAGGTACCTAGACTGTGCTGCTATAGCTTCCTAACTGACAAGCCCAGAAGCAGGGTCCCTGAGATGAAGTCTTGGATTTCATAGCCTGGAAGGACCACTAGAGGCGTTTTCCTCTCACAGTGTAAAGCAAAGCTTCCAGTACTCGTTTTTAGGGAACAACCAGACAAGCCCTCAAGTGAATGGTCTTCTAGTAGGAAGGTGACATCTCAAGACCGGATTTGACCTTTCTCAGATGTGCCTTTTTTTTAATTCTGCTTTCTGGTGACTTCAAGTTTTCCTTAAGGAGCCAAATTATTTTAGTCTGTTTCCCCCTCATTTTCTGCTTACCTCCTTTTCTGGATTGGCCTAGGAGTCCGGCAAAGCTGTCCTCTATGACCTCTGGTTGAGCCCAATTGTGTGCAAGCCACACATGATCCTTGGTCATCCCAGCTCAAAAGCTGCTGCTTCCCTTTCTTTTCACATAATATATTCTCAAGAAATCTCAACCATGCTTGGCACATGCCTGTAACCCCAGCCCTCAGGAGGTTGAAGCAAGAGGATCACTGCAAGTTTGAAGTGAGCCTGGCCAACAAGTGAGTTCAAGACCAGCCTGAACTGCCCAGTGAAACCTGGTCTCAAAAAGACAAAAAGAAAAAGAAAGGAAGAAAGAAATCTCAAGACTCAACCCTGAAAGCAAATCTGCAACACCAAAGCCTCAGTCACCCTAGCATATCCTCTGCTGCATGAAAAACCACCCAAAATACAGCAGTGCACCGAGAGTCTGCTGGTTTGGAATACCCTGATAAGGAGATTGCATTCCCTCTTTGTTGGCAGAGTTATACAGAGTAATTACGTAAGTATTGCTGTGATACTGGGTGGAATCTCATTAGAGCTGTATAAGGAACAACTGAGTTGTGATAGAGAATATTCATTTGATTTCTATTGACTATAATCCATATAACAGAACACTGGCCTGAGCAGAAATGCAGGTGTTGATATATTTAATGCACCATTTGCTTATGTGAACCGTGAGAAAAAGTCAGCATGGTGAGGAGGTTGCTCACTGTGCTGAGCAAATTGTTGTTCAGTTTTCACCCTTCCTGGCAAAGCCACTTGGCCAGCCTGGATGAGATGCTTTATAGGAGTTTAACCCCATGGCATTTCTAAAACACACAGATGCATTCACAGGCTCTTGCCCAAGACAGAGTGCCCCCATGGGCTTCAGTCTAGCATCATCTTCAAAGCAATGTGGACAGGAGGCCTGCCCAGCATAGAATTTGTCATAGATTGCCATTCCTTTATTTCCAGAGAGGTAGAGGGTATGTCGCCGTGTTCCATAAAGGTGTTTGGGTTGATGGCACATGAATTGTCCCTTCACCCATACTGAATATCATTCACCACAGCAGATAAAAGACATTCTAATTAGTTGGCTGAGGTAGCATCCTTATACAGTAATTGAAAGCATTAAGAGACAGTAGCATTTCATACATTTATACCACCACTGGGTGCCTTAGTTACTTTCTTCATTGCTTGGACACGATGCTGACACCCACAAATTAAAGGAAGAAAAACTCATTATGGCCCATGGTTTGTAGAGGTTTCGCAGTCCATGGTTGGGTGGCTTCAAGGCAGGGCAGCCTGGCAGAGGAGGCTTGTTCATGGCCTGGCAGGCAGGCCACAGAGAAAGACCTCAGCAGGCAGGAGGGAGACACTGGGCTTTCCCGGCCATGCCCGCAGGGACCCCTCCTCCCACCAGATTTCACCTCTCAGCATCTCCTTGGGCTATGAGCTCACCAGGGCACAGATCCCCTGGTGACTGTCACATGCCCTGTGATCCCATCACCTCCTAAAAGCCCCACCTGTGAGCACATGTGGCATTTGGGGACATGCAGGTATAAATCTTAACACCATGATTTCATGCTCATCGCTTCTGATGCTCAAAGGACACTAACTTTTTTTTAAGATTATTTTAACAAGGTAATAATTTTATTTTATTTTTTAACTTTTTAACCAACCAGAGCACATACTGTTTATCAGTTGACATTTAAGAGTACCATCGGGCCGGGCGTGGTGGCGCATGCCTGTAATCCCAGCACTCGGGAGGCTGAGACAGGAGGATTGTTGTGAGTTCGAGACCAGCCTGAGCTACAAAGTGAGCTCAAGGCCAGCCTGAACTGCATAGTGAGACCCTGTCTCAAAAAGACAAAAAAAAAAAAAAGAGTACCATCAATTGTTCTGTCTATAAAGTATTTTTTAAAGTAATTTTATTTTATAAGAAATGTAACACGTTGGGCAGGGTAGTTTAGTGGAATAAGTACTTGCCTGGCAAGGACAAGGTCCTGAATTTGATCACTGATGCCAAAAAAAGAAAGAAATATAACACATAAAACATTTAATAAGAGAAAAGTCCTCTTGACCTAGGTTGAGCATCTTAATATACTGAACTAACTTAAGCAGTTTAATATATTAATATATTTAATATAATGTCAGTTGGTCTTATTTTCTACATTTTTTCGTATGCATTGTTCTACATTTAATCATACTGTCTCTAGTTATTTATAATCAAATGTATAGTGTATTTTTGGAAAAAATTGAAACTAAGATTTTTTTCAATAAAAGGGACAGTTCACATTAATAGATCACACCCTGGTTACACATTAATTACCACATTCTGTCTAATAGGCTATGATTCATGTATAATCAGTAACAGTATGAATAACATTTGTTATACTGAGCTTTCTCCCTGCCCCCAATAATGTTTGTTATATTAAAATCCCAAACATGCTGGGCGTGGTGGCGCACACCTGTAATCCCAGCACTTGGGAGGCTGAGGCAGGAGGATTGTTGTGAGTTCAAGACCAGCCTGAGCTACAAAGTGAGCTTAAGGCCAGCCTGAACTGCACAGTGAGACCCTGTCTCAAAAAGACAAAAAATAAATAAATTAATTAATTAATTAATTAATTAATTAAAATAAAATAAAATAAAATAAAATCCCAATCATGGGGCCGGAGAAATGGCTCAGTGGAATGAGCGCTTCCCTGGTAAGTGCAAGGGCCTGAGTTCAATCCCCGGTTCCACCAAAAAGAAAAAAAAAAAAAATCCTAATCACTTACCAAGTTGTAAATCCATATATGTTGAAATAAATGCCCAAAATAAGTATGTTTTTGAAAGTGAAGTCTTTGACAATATTTATGTAAGTTGATCAATCCACTTACATATAAATAGTAGAACAAATATAATGGCATTACTGCTAATTTCCACTGAATTTCTTCATAATATGGCTACCTGGTATTGCTTTAGTGAAGATACTTCCTACCAATACATGGGTGCCCCAAAGATCATTTACAACAGATTACAGCAGCCAAAATCATCAACGGAGAACCCTAAGTGTTGGTAGCATTTATCTGTTCAAGAAGAATATTGTTCATATATGGCCCCAAAGCCGGGCGTGGTGGCACAGGCCTGTAATCCCAGCACTTGGGAGGCTGAGGCAGGAGGATTGTTGTGAGTTCGAGACCAGCCTGAGCTACAAAGTGAGCTTAAGGCCAGCCTGAACTGCATAGTGAGACCCTGTCTCAAAAAAGACAAAAAAAAAAAAAAAATAAATAAATAAAATAAAATAAAATAAAATAAAAAAATAAAAATAAAAAAAAAAAACATATATGGCCCCAAAACTGGCATACCAGAAGATGGATCAATAAAGCCAGCCCACTCCAACAACACAGGAAATTTCGTATTATCATTAATGAACTTTTCGAAGACTATTTTTTTTTCACCTTCCACCTCTTTACTCCAAACATGCCTTTCTTAGTTTTCTGAGTTACTGTCTGAGTCACGAACTTGTTATGAGCCACCTCTGAAAATAGTGATTCGAATTCCCTCTGCACCAATCCTGGACATGTTTGCCTTTTTGTTTGTTTTGTGGTACCAGGGATTAAACTCAGGACCTTTCATTTGCCAAGCAAGTGCTTATGCTGCTGAGCTGTCTTCCCGGCTCCTGGACATGCTTGGATTGCACTCTCAACTCTGGCACTTTCCAAATAAGTTTCTGCTCTGTTAATTTCTTATTCTGCAGGTGCATTATTACCCTGAAATTCATTTGCATTTTGTACCATCACAAACTCATGTCTTTCAATTGATAAAGATTCTGCTAGAATATCAGGCAGAGTTTTGTGGATTTGGCTTTTCTTCTGTACAGCCGTCCCATTGAGGTAATGATCAAAGGTGATGTTCCCAGGAAGCTGGAATGCTCATCCTGAGGTCCAAAATGTCCCATAGTTTTATCAGGCCACATGTTTGTTTGAGGGCACTTGCCTAAGGATGCAGTGGCCACATGAGATTCAGCAGAACCTAACGATCCTGCTGTTGAAAGCCTTTCAGATTGACAACTCTTAACTAAAGCATAAAATCCTAAGAGGTAAGAAGCCAGTCTGGCCCTCTTACAGAGCACATTGGTCATTTCTTGTGGAGAAAGCAGACACAGCCTTATCTTTGGTAAAGCAGTTTGAGAGCATTGCCCAAGGACAGGTGAATTAGGAGAAGCACCTCCAGTTTTTAGAGTACTTTTCCTCTATAGGTCTTCTGACCTATAGGGACTCCATCTGAGTCTTACCTGGCATTATGCCCTGACTAAAGGAAAGAATCCAAGATGAATCAACCTCTGTTTATACAAAGGACATTGTTGGAGACTATGTATCACTGTTGTTGAAACTCAGAGTCACTTTTTTTGTAGTGAGAGAGCCAAATGATGGAGGCAGAAGAATTAAACTATTAAACCCCCAGGCTCACTCTGGTTACTAAAACAGCTGAACAAGTCAGCTGGAAGGAGCCATCTGAGAAACTAGTGATTGCTTTTACTGCTAAGGTTGTCCCAACTGTGTCCTGCAGTTGAAAGTTTCTTCATCTGATGATGCCAGGTCTCAGGCTGAGTCCGTGCTGGGTATGTGGACCCATCTGACAGTGATATCAGGGTCTCCACATATGATGGAAATGATTTATAACTTCCAAACTGCCATGTCTGATGAGTTTGTATTTCCCCAAAAATCAAAGAATAATCTAAGGAACAACAAAGGGTAAGAGTAGGAAATATTTATGGAAGGGGAGAGATACAGCTCTTGAGAGGCAGGAGGAGCCCAGGTGGATTGCCAGGGACCGCACTCTCAAGGTAGTTTTGTAGAGCACAACCACATGGGTACAAAATCAGTTGCAGCTGTGATTAAACCAATAAGATTATAGATGTAGTTGTTAGGTAATAATGATCCAATGGAGAAACAAGTCACATAGCAAGTGCACATAGAAAGAACAAAGAACTTTTCATGAAAAGATGAGTCTAAGGGTCTTGGTTAACCACCAAGGTGACTGTTATCTATTATTAGACCAGGTACTACCATTTATCTTAGGTCTGGTCATTCTGTCTTTATCCTAAGGCCTGGCCTCCAACAGATACACCTCCGGCCACAGTTATAAGAATTTTTCATCTTTGTCCTAACTCCCTCTAGAGCTCAGCCCTACCTGACCACCTATATTTCTACCTAACTCTACCATCTATGATAATAGCAGCACTTTGATCTCTGCCTGTGTCATTTAGGAGCCACAGGTGAAACTGAATTTCAGAGATCCTGTCTCAGTGTATCCCTGCCCAAAGGAATAGCTGTGTGTGTGTGTGTGTGTGTGTGTGTGCGTGCATGCGTGCGTGCGTGCGTGCACATGCATTCACACGCACACATGCATAAAGAGTAGTACAGAATCATCACTGTCAAGGCTCTCTCAGCAACTTTCACTCTAGTGTGATTTAAGCATGTATATTAATCTATGTGAATACCTGTTTTCAAGTATGAACCCAATTTCCTACCCAAGTAAGATTTATTCCCCCTTTTCCTCAAGAAAATGGCAGTGGGCTTAGGATTTATTTCATTGAAGGAAACATATATATCTCCTTGGTTCTTTCCTGCTCCCTCCTGTGCTCCTCCAACTTGCCTCCTCCAGAAGCACTCCGAGCACACATGACCTTCTAGATGGGTTTCTGAATGTGTTTCTTCAAGAGCCGCACCAGGCTTGGGAAAGCTGCAATCTCTGAGCTGTGGGCTTACATTTGTAACCAGAGTCTGCTCAGATACCTGGCATTTCTGCACAGAGAAGGATATAATTGGAGAAACTGAGGCATACTCGCATTGAGCCACTCATCCAACATGATGACAATCCAAATTCCAAAGCTTCTGGCCTCCTGCCAAGTACTATTCCCAAGTAGTGGAGTCTCTGTGCAGCAGATAAATGTCTTTTCCTTTTTTATCCTTCTATTTTTCTAAGTTAGCAGAGCTCCCTGAAGTGCAGTTACTCTCCAAATGTCCATGGCAGGCTATGAGAGATTACTTCTGTCTGTAATAGATGCCCTGTGCTCAAGGTATTTTCATGAGTGTAGTGATTTTCAATTTAGGGCTCCTAATACATGATTAATGTGTGTCTAAATAGTCATTGCCTAATTGGCCTGCTTCACCTTAGGGACTCCAGTGTGAGCACACAAAGCAGACTTGCCGAAAACACCATCAGCATGTACAGAGTGATCTAAGCACTCCAGTATTGCGCAAAGCATGAACATTCCAAGAGTCTTATGTTACCTGTCCAATCCTACAGTTTTCACTGTCCTGTTGTGACTTTCAGAGAACAGATTCCAGAACTACTTGCTTAAGTTAATATTATTTTAGCATCTATGAGGTCTGTAAGTTCCAGAAGTGGGCCCTACTACAGGGAGACTACAGACTAGTAGAATCAGAATAGTTTGTGAGTAATTATATCAATGTAGAAAGTTAGGAGACCTTAAAACTCACTTAGAAAAGGGATGGAAAGCCCTCTTCCTTGAAGGAGACTCACCTGGACAGTGAGTGTAGATGGGAGTTGATGGACTGAGGGGAAAATGAGTAAAAGCTGGGGCTTGTCATCCACACAGGCCATCGAGTTAGGAGGCTTGCCCAAACCAAACCCAAGCCCGCCCTGTGAGTGAGAACTGCTGCGCTCTCAGGACCCCTCCAGACCCGCCCAAGCCAGGCCCTGCGAGGGTGTGGGAAAGCTTCTGTGTTCTCCTGCACCCACTGAATCTCTCTGGACCAAGCCCAGGCCTGCCCTGTGAGTGAGAAATTCCACTGTGCTCTCAGGACCCCTGGCCTATATGCAGGGACTAGGGGCCAAAACCACCCAGGTAATCCAGGGGCAGAACATCTTGCCAGAGGGGGCACAGCAGGTTCACCTCCAAGGGCTGCAGCAGGAAGGAGCTGAGGGCAGTAGCCAGACCCAAGCCAGGCACAACTTGGTGAACTCAAACTTAGTAGATCTGCACCCAGATTTTAGTAGCTGCTAAGATTATAATTGTACCAAAGCGCTACACCAAAGGTCAGAGGACAGTGCTGTACAAAATGACAAAGAGAAGGAGCAAAATGCAATCTCAGGTCCCGAGCCCATCCAGAACAAGTGCAGAGAAAACTAGCACAGCTGAAATGTCCGAATTAATAGCATCTGAAGTATAGAAACAATAGCAGAAAGGTATAGAGGAACTCAGATTAGAATTAATCTCTGAAATAAAAAAAGAACTCTGAATTAATAGCATCTGAAGTAACAAGGTAGGAGGCTTGCAATGTGAGCCTTGCTGAAGTCTTTCACTTTGGGCTTTGCCTACAAACCAGTGGAGCTCCCTATCCTACTTGTTTCTTTTGCCCTCTGTGGGAATGAAATGGAAGTATCCCCTGAAAGGTTCCCCCAAATTCTAGATTCTGATTCACAAAAACATCATTTGAACCTACTGAGCTAGGGACAGATAGCAGATGGGAAATCGAGAAAAAGGTAGCTGACTCTGAGCATTTGGGTCATTTTCATTCATCTCATTTGCAAACCCCCCAGAATCCTTGGAAGATTTGCATGTGACCTTTTAAGTAGGTCATGCCTGAAAAATGGGTGAAACTCTTGCTCTGAGAGATGTTACTCAGGGAACAGTACAGGCCTGTCCTTTCTGAGAATTCTTAAAACTGGTGACATAAATAGAGCCTGGAAAAAAATGGGAACTTGGCTTGAAAAGATCTCATATACAGGGAGAATATTGGTATGTGTATGCATTTATACATCTATAGCTTCTGTTTGGAAACTGTTTTAGAAGTTGAGCTCATATAACCCAGTGAAAAAATGGCAAGTGAAATGAATAGACACTTCATAGAAATACAAATGGCCAATAGATCCGTGAAGGAATGGCTATGAGAGAAATGGAAATTAAAAAACACTGAGATTTCATCTTATCCCAGAACAAATGCCTGTCATCAAGAAATCAAATAATAACAAAGGGTGCTGAGGCTATGGGGGTGGGAAAGGAACCCGTTTACACTGGTGATGGGAATGTAAACTAGTGTCATCACTATGGAAATCGATCGACATAGAGGATCCTCAGAAACCTAAAACTAGAAATCATTCAACCCAGCTATTCTGCTTCTTTGTTCAAGATTTTTATTAATTTTAATGAGAAAAAAATAGCAATGAGACAGTTCCAAAACAGGTTAGTAGGACAGTTACAATAAGTAATACATTGCATATTGTTGTCTTCGTAGTAGTTATTCAGAGTACAAGATGCAGATATGATATCCTGTCTAAACAATAATAGTACAAATCTTCCTTCTCATTGAATATTCTGCTTCTTGATCTCTTCCCAAAGAGTTAAAACATCATATTACAGTGATACATGTTCACCCACGTAATAGAGCACAATTCTTAACAGCTAAATCTTGGAAGCAGCCTATATTTCCACCAACAGATGAACGGGTAAAGAAAATACGCTATTTTACACACAATGTAGAACTTCTCTGCCATAAAGAAATATAAACTTGAATTATCTGTAGGAAAATGGATGCACCTTAGGCCATAATGTTAAGTGAAATAAATCAGATGCAAAAGCTTAAATATCACATGGTTTCTCTCATGTAAGAAACCCAGAGTACAAATAAAGAGCAAAACAAAAGACAGATAATAGGAAGTGTGGAGATGGACCATTTTCAAAGAGGAAGGGAATCAAGAGATGGAGAAGGAAGGGGAGATAAGGGATGTGCTGTATATGAATGCCAACTCCACACAAGGAATGTAACCATGACATGCTGCAAACATGTACAGAAAGAAGGGGAAGGTGATCGAGAGATGGGGGATGGAAGTAAAGGGGGACCAAAGAAGAGAATTAGGACATGGTATGCACACATACCAACCTTCCACAGGAATATAAACAGTATATACTGCGTGCATGTTCTAATAAATATAATTTAAAAATAAAAAATGTTTGGCTTATAGTTGCTACGTGATTCAGACACTAACCTACTAAATGTTCCCCTTGAGGAATATTTTCCATTTAATAAAAATTTCAATGTAATAAATATGTCAAAAATCCATGTTTAATTTTTTGTTGCTCATATGTCAATGCTGTGGTTTCCCCCACTGCTGAATGAACACGATGATGGTACCCATGTCGTAAGGCTGTCGTGTCAGGTAGAGAACACAGGCTGTGCCGGGTGCCGTGCTTGGCACACAGGCGGCACTCAGCCAGCGCCAGCTTACCTTCCCCTTCCTTCCCCGCTCTTTTGTGTAGTGTCTCCACCCAAGGGTAGCCCTGTCAGCAGGGCCACTTGTTGGCTTGTGCCAACATCAGGGGGAACAAATTAAGTACTAGAAGAGTGTGAAACATAGTAGGGTTTGAGCTATCTGGTAGTATTTATGTGCCTGAGCTGGCTCTGCCTCAGTCCTACGTGAATGTGAATTTAAGAAGCTCGAAGCCTTCCCAGGACTCTGTGCTGTCGGTCTCCCCTACGTGCCATTCTTCCTGCGTGGTATTTCTCCTTTGCTTTCCACCTGCCACCTCTGCCTACGATGCAGGTCACTCATTTCCCCGCTGCCTTCTCCAGCTTCCAGCTTCTTTCTTTGCTCATCCTTCTGTTTCTCCTGCCCTCTTGTTCCCTGAAACCTCTTTAAAACTAGGAATCATAAAAACCATCATTAAAAACCAAATTTAGAATTTCAAGTGGATTTTCTTTTGTGAATTGTTACTGTTTTTTGTATGTGAAAAGACATTTCATTTGACTGTTACCATACAGTATTAGTGTATTTCTTCCAGTGGCAGACTAAGCACAGGATAACATTGTTCTTCAATTCTCCCATGAATCTCAATATCATCTGTCTTTTGGAGGATTCAGTTTCATACAACGTCTGTGATACTGCCTGTGAGGGTACTAATGATGCTTCTTTGTAAAGAACACTTTGCTAAGTTGTTCTGTCACAGGCCCTTGCTCAGGGGAATTCACTTTCATTTTCTTCTAATCTGGTATTCAGCACCTGATCATGTGTTTCTTCAATATTATGGACAGGATCTGGCTGAGGCCTAGGTCTTATGTGTTCATATGGAATGTCCACAGAAGGTTGGGAGCATACTATGCCATCAGATGTCAAAGCAAGCTCTACTTTGCAATTACAGTCATCTGGAAAAGAAGAATATGTAGCAAAATATACAGCAAATATGAGATAAAGCTCCATTTTGGATTGGAAATAAATGCTTCAAGAAAGGTCTCTTTGATACCACCCATTTTACTGCTGCTGTCATAGCACATAAAGAAGCTTATCAGGCAATATGAAAAAAGCTGTGGAAGAAGCCACCTTTAAAATCTGCTTCTAGGCACCAGTTTTCATTCCGCTAGGCTGCCATCTTGCCCACCGTGAATTGCTTTTTTAAAAACACCTAAGTCATATAGAGAGACCATTTGACTGTCCATTTTATTTTTTTGCCTAATGTAAAATTATCAGCATGAAATTAAGTTTCTAAATATGTAGAGTTCGAAACCCAGTGTAAATGGAAATTTTTAGAGCCACATATGGCTTTTTGTGGTCTACCTAAAGTATGTGTCCTAATATT
The DNA here is from genome assembly GCA_004027165.1 of Ctenomys sociabilis. Taxonomy (NCBI): domain Eukaryota; kingdom Metazoa; phylum Chordata; class Mammalia; order Rodentia; family Ctenomyidae; genus Ctenomys; species Ctenomys sociabilis. The sequence continues at coordinate 96,840 of PVKA01001836.1, read as the reverse complement.
CTCCACATTTATTCTCATGCCAAAGATAAGCATCCATCAGCCATCCCTGTATACTGCTGGCTAAAAGTGACCCATCCAAGACATTTATGCAGAAATTCTAGACGTTAAAGGCTGTCATACAACAAAATATAAGTTATTTTAAAACCAGTGTTCATTAAATTCTATTCAAGTGATAACTTTAAAAGTAGTCCCTTCTGCAGGTTTCCTTTTGGACCAGTTCACCCAAAATAAACAAGATATTTGGGGATTGAAAAGCTTGTATTTTTTAAGCTTATAAGTAAACTTATGAGTTTACTATTTGAACAGTGTAACCCAGTTAAAAACAAAAATTGCCTATAAGATTTCCAGAGTATCTGCTTTAATTAACTGTAGTAAATAAATTACCCAAATCATTCAGAGTGTGTCCATCTTTAAAAATGAGCTTGGAATGTTTGAGGAGGAGAAAGGAGACCACCTGCCCCAGCTGGCAGGACTCTGTCTTTAAACCTCCTTCCTGCTCCAACTAGCCCCCAAAACTCCCCCACACACACACACAACCCAGCCCTCTTCCTCAAAAGTCTCAGATCTACTTCTCACGTTTCTTAGTGCAATTTACATTGACAGGCTAGAGATACTGAGAGGCTGTATGCTGGGGAGAAAGAGAATGAACAAGGTCTCATCCTGAGCTTCCTTACTTGGAAAAGGGAGAGCTTTAAAAATGTTGTGTAAATCAAATGTTTGGCACATAAAACTCGTACTCTTCCATTTTAAAGCACATCCCTTTTTTTCATTTTTTAATTAATTTTATTGAGAAACAAATAGTAGTTCAGTGACATAAGCACCTGCCTGGCATGTGCAAGGTCCTAAGTTGGATCCCTGGTACTGCCAAAAAAGAGAGAGAGAGAGAAATAAATAGCAATGAGACACTTTCAAAATAGGTTAGTAGGACAGTTATAATAATTAACACATTGCATATTGTTGTCTTCGTAGTAGATATTCATAGTACAAGATGCAGACATGATATTCTGTCCAAACACTATTAGTTCAAATCTTTCTTCTTTCCTTCCTGTGTTATCTCCACATGTAGATGAGGATATAAATATGGCTGGAGGAAGCTATCAGGGTATACAGTCATACACACTTGAACATACATCTCCAGAGCATTATGAGGAAAGAGATCCAACAGCAGAGCTGTCCAGCAAATCTGTGTTTGTCATGAGCAGAGGTGGATACAGCCACAGATACGAAGCCTTCAACAGCCTTACCTTTAAAGAGCAAGAGAGCAAAGGGGCTGGGTGGGACCAGAAGAGGAAGACATCAGAAGTGCAGTTTTGGGAAAGATCCTCTAAGGATGTGGCTGGAAATTTTGCTTCCTCTCATGCAGTGTATCCCTGTGTCTGCATCCTAAGAAATCCTCCAAATAATGCACTATGCTTTAGCAATGCAGAGACCACTAGTGTGTGTCCAGGTGTTGCACAAGACATTTTTTGTATATTGATTAAGTACCTACTTCTCACTTCCATTCATAATGATACTCTAATGTAACAGGTAAAAGTAATGAAGGTTTTCTCAGTAGCAATTCAAATCACTTTCCCTCTGCTTACAGCTAACTGTGACTTTGGCTTTTGTTTACTACTTTCTAGTTCTTTATAGTCAAGAAACATTTTCCCTTTATGAAAGACACCCAGATTTTAAAGAAATTATTAAAGAATGTAAGTTTCTTCTTTCTTTAATGATCAGCTATACTACTTCCCATTAAACAGCTCTTCCAACATAACTATAAAGGCTGGACACATTCTAAAAGGCACCCACAGAACATCACCAAGGTGTGATAAAAAGCAGAAACTGAAGTAGACTCTACTTCTGGAAGGAGGTAACACCAGTGAGCTTCCCAATCATTTCTAGCATTAAAGGGCGTGTCCTAGAGTTGTCACACTAGGTATTAAAACTCATAGAAATCCAGCTGCTGTCCAACCCACGGAAGCTAGAGTTTGGAAAAACCACAGCAGCTGGAAAGTGACAAGGAAAGTTCTAGAAAGAGGTGAAACAGACAGGAGCCTTAAATTTTGCCCAAATCTTTAGCTGATCCTTAAATATCTGTACTTAAAACAGAGTCCCAGTAAGACTAGTGAGATAGCTCAGTGGACTAAGCAGCTGCTTAGGGGAGCACAAGTACCAGTGTTGGATCCCCAGCACCACATGCCATGCCAAACCTGCCTCTAGATGCCTTGAGCCTGCCAATGAGATTGGGCATGGTGGCGCATGCCTGTAATCCCAGTGCTGGGGAGGCTAAATACTGGAGGATCACCATGAGTCTGGGGTGCATAGTGAGACCCTTACCTAACACATTAAAAACAAAAACAGTCAGTCCCAGCCAAGTATGAAAGAAAGAACTGAGACTTGTAAATAATGTCTATATTTTTTGAGGTAGCACTTTATTATAAAAATAATGAATGCTTAATTTGGAAAATATTATTTTCAAAAGTACCTAAGACTTTATCAACCAAAATCCCTCAGGAGTTCCCATTTTAAATCACTACATGCCTTCTAGACAAGCTGTGTGCTGAGGAATTTCAAAAGGCCACACTAAATAGCAAAAAGACATCTGTGCCCTGAAATGAAAGGCTATTTCGTTGAATCAGTACCATTTGTTGTCAGTGTTGAAGGTTGGCTATCCTTTGACAAGTAGAGAAAGAAAAAAATGTTGGAAGCAGAGGAAACAGCCAGGCCAAAGGCAAGAGGTGGGTGTAAAGAAGCCAGATTCAACTAAAACAATGAGTGTGTGGCCCCTTGGGAGCAGGAAGAGAAGTGACCAATGGTACATGGCATTGAAAAACTAAGGAAATAATCATAGAGAGCCCCACGTGTAATATTAAAAAGTCTATACTTGACTGTGGGTAGAAAGAGAGGAAATGATGGCCAGATCTGGTGAGGAGAGATTTCATGTTCAAAGTGGGACTCTTACCTTGAAGGAGACGGTGTATTTGTTTTCTAGGGCTACTGTAACAAATAATCACAAACTAAATGGTTCCAAACAACAGAAATGTATTTTTTCAGAGTTCTCAGGCTGAGCATTTGCCATACAGATGTCAGCAGAGCTGTACTTCCTCTGGGCTCCAGAGAGAGAGATTCTTCCTTGCCGCTCCCTAGCTCCTGGTGGGTGTCGGTGGTGCTTGGCCTTCCTTAGCTTGAGTACATCATTGCAGTTTCTCCTCTGCCTTCAGATTTTTATAATCTCTCTCTCTCTCCCCCCCATGTGGCCTTTTTATAAGGACACTAATCATTGGATTAAGGGCTCACTATAATCCTATAATCACTTCATCTTCACCAATGCTATCTGTAGAGACCTCATTTCCAAATAAGCACATATTCTGAGGTACCAAGTAGACGTGGATTTGGAAGATGGCAACCCATATAGTGCAACAGTGAATTACAAGTGCTGTGAAGTATTCATGCTCTTAAAGTTCTAGGTCCACTTAATGTTGTTAATACTAACATTCTCTGTTTTATGGAACACTGTTACAAAGTACATTGTGTATTATTTATATCTATGTACTCATGTTAATCTTGACATTTATGTATGTTACTGTCTTATCATTGAGACACAGTACCCAACATCAGCAAATTAAAGAAGACATTTATTTTGGCTTATAGTTTGTAAAGGTTTCAGTCCATAGTCCTCTGGCCCCAACACAGGACAGCACAGTAGAGGGCCAGATAAAAAAGCTATTTACCAAGGGCAGGCCTGGTAGCTCAGCAGACTACAGCACCTGCTTAGGCAGAGCTCAGGGGCCAGAGTTCAATGCTGGTGTCTGTCCCTCCCCACCACTGGGGCACCCTGAGGCACGGATTGAGACTGGGTGTGGTGACACATGCCTGTAATCCCAGAATTTAGAAAGCTGAATACAGGAGAGTCACTATGAGTCCAGTCTATGTAGTGAGACTCTGTAGACACTGTAGACCCTGTACTAAATACAGAAAAAAAAAAAAAAAAAGAAAAAAAAAAAACTTTTTGCCTCATAACATCCAGGGGAGAAGTCAAAGAGGAAAAAAAAAAAATCCTTCCAGGCCACACCCCAGTGACTCACCTCTTCCACTGAGATCTCACCTCCTAATAGCAAGCTGACTAGAAGCCCTCATAACCCAATCACCTTAAGCCCCACCTTTGAGCACAGAGGCGCTGGGGAGGTATCTAGACATAAACCATAACATTGTCATTGAAAATATCAAATCCTTCATGTCATTATAAACATCTAAAATTAAGACAAATTAAGTGTAATTTTGGTCCTCTCCCTAGCTCTTCCTCCCTCCCATTATTCCAGATGAGTGAGGTTAAATGCACTTGCAGGAAGAGGGTTATAAAGTCCTAGACAAACATTTTCTAAAGCAAAGCCCTACCATACCATTAAGTAAAGCTAAATTTAGATTTTTCAAAGCTTGAGAGATTGAAAAGCAAGTTGTTGAAGCTCGATAGATTGAAAAGCACGTTGTTGAAACTCATGTGTTTCAGCATTGCTGCAGTTGGAAATCTGCATCTCAGCAGTAGCCTTCGTATGGATGGCTCTAGAAGACAGAGGGGGCAAATGCTGTCATTTTAGGCATTAGTTGAAATTCTACATTCTTGACCTTCACACATTGTTAAATTGTGAATTCCTCATGGGCTTAATTTATGAAAAATATAGAACACATTCCTGACCATAGACCAGAGATAATTAATTTAAGATATTTAATTTAACTTGAAAGAGCCAAAGCTGAAACATGCTCTCATTCCATCAGCCTCCACATCTACACCTGCAAGCCTGGTTTTGTTTTGTTTTTTTTCTAATACCCTTTAGTTAGAGAAAATGTAAATGAAGGTTTTGGGATTTAGCTTAAAAATGGAAACACTTTTACAGCTGTCGTGGCTAATTTGACAGTAAATATGAGCACCAGTAATTCCTTAATATATTTTTTAATACAAATCTTAGAGGAAAACTGGGTGTAGAGGCGTATACCTTCAGCACTTTGAAGCTTGAGGCAACAGGATTGCTGTGAATTTAAAGCCAGCCTGAGCTACATAGTGAGACCCTGTCTCCATGAAAAGAAAAAATCAAAGAATGTTGTAGGTCAAAAACTAATGCCTCTGAAGCTCGGGTTGATAGGTTAACTCCTCAGAGGTATTGTGCTTCATGTCTGAAATTGACTTTCTTTGTTATAGAAAGGATTAGCAGTCCACAAAACTTAAGAGTAATTGTTGAAACGCAGCTGAATCTTGATTCTGGAGCATCTCCTTAGTTTTCTATGCAAAATTAATGTCACTTCTACTGACCATTTTGAGAAAAGAGCCTTTAGAATTATATTCATTAAGCATAATTTATTATCTTTATTTTTACAGCTTTTATTTAGGGTTCATATCTTGAGTGGTCACTGTATTTTAAGTACTGTTACTAAGCATACCAGATCCCTTTACTATTCATGGTGAATAGATAATTATTATGTACCAAGAGACAGGTATGCCATATTAAGAGGGGATTCCAAGAATGCTACAGAAGATTATAGGAAAATATCTAAAATTTACTTTAAAGAAATATGTAAGTTAGGGGCCAGGAAGATGGCTCAGTAGAATAAGCGCTTCCCTGGCAAGCACAAGGGTCTGAGTTCAATCCCCATTTCTGCAAACGAAAAAAATATATATTATAAATAGAAATGTGTAAGTTTCTATTCACACAACATTATTTCTAAACTTTGATAACTGACTTCCGTTATGACTTGTATCTAGATGTCCCTCCAAAGCCTCATAACAGTTATAGGTGAGGTTGTTTTTTTGTTATTTTTTTTTTTGAAACAGGTTCTCACTTTCGACTTGTAGTGATCCTCCTGTTTCAGCCTCGCACAGACATGCGCCAACAGGTGGGGTTTTTGAAGGTGGACAGACAGAAGGCATCTGGTGCTGGAATCAAGGATGTGATGCAGGGGTTAATTCACAGATCAGTGCTAGGATTAAGCCCCACCCGGGGCTTCAGTGCTACTTGTCTTAGGGATGAGTAGCCCGCATAGGATATAAGGGGCAGAGGGAAGATTGCTGCTCGTTACTTGCTTATCAGTCCCTTCTCCCTGCCATGAACCTTTTCTCCTCTGCGATGCCACCCCACCTTGGAGCCAGCCAACTCTGAACTGGACTTCAACAAACTATGAACCAAATAAACCTTTCCTCCTTTAACTTTCGGCGTCAGGTATTTTTTGTCTCGGCAACAAGAAAAGTGATAAAGATAACTTCAAAAAGGAAATAGATTCTAGCAAGGAGTTTTTAAATGATAGGATTTGCCAAAACATTATAATCTAAGAATAAGTTAATGTAATGACTGATATAAGAAATTATAATTAGCCAGATATCATAGCACACACCTATAATCCCAGCACTTGGGAGGCTGAGACAGGGAATTGCCATGAGCTCCAGGCATGCCTGTAGCACAGAGTGAAACCCTGTCTCAAAAAAAAAGAATCATGATTACGACCTTAATTAATTCAGTAGTCAGAGCCTTTAAAGGGATTAATGACCCATTCAGCAAAATCATGATGCTCAGTATAAAGATAGCTTTTCTTCCTGTTTTCTCAGTCTCCTTGCTGACCCAAAATTGTGAAAGTTCCAGTCTTAATTTTCCCTTCAGCTCCATCTTCACTGGTCACGTAAGTGCTGTTTATTCTGCCACCTAATTATTTCCTTACCCATCACATTTTTATCCTTCTTGTCAGTATTTCATTGCTCCAAACTCCCCTAGATTCTTACAGTAATATTTCTTAACTGATCTCCTAACCTCCACTCTCATTCTCATCTGGTCCTCTTTCCCCAGCATGAAATCTGTTCCAGTGTCTTTCATATTCAAAAATCTTTCAGATCCAAATGGCACACCTGACCCTTCACCAGCTGGCCCTTGTTTGACTCTGTATTCATTGCCAGCACAGACCTCCTCGTATCAGTCACTGAGTTGAAATTCCTAGAACATGCTCTGCCCGGCACAAGCTGTTCCCACCACTGCTTCAATACTAGGCCAGCAGCTCCTGTGCATCTCTCAAGGTTCAATGTGTAAATCACCTATTCTGTGATGTATTTCTGGTGATCTCATTCCCGCTAGGCTGTCCCTGTACCCCATATACCTATTATGACAAAATCCATCATATTGTAATTTCAGAAATATTCTCTTCTTACTCACAAATCCAAATAAGGTTCATTCTCTAGTTAATAGAAAATTGAGAGGCCAGAGAGATGGCTCAGTGGAATAAGTGTTTCCCTGGCAAGTGCAAGGGCTTGAGTTCAATCTCTAGTTCTGCAAAAAAACAAAAAAGAAAGAAAAGAAAGTTGAGGAATCACACCATCATTTTTCATCTCTAGTGTGTCCCTGGACTGAGAGAATGGGTAAAAATAATACAGGCTCAAAGGAATTCTTACTCGGAGTGTAGGGCTGGTTGAATATACGAGGGAGGCTGCTTCACAGCCTGTTTCATTGACTCTGCATCATGCAGGGTCCATGCCTCGTGTTTTTTAGATAAGCCTCTTTGACAGATTAGCAAGAGCACCCAAGAGAACAACATACAAGATACTCTACCTGAGAAGAAAGACCCACACAGCAACTTACCAATGAGCATCTTTTTGTTGAGGCAACAGCTTTTCTTTCTAGTCTCGAACTGATAATCTCCTCTGGCCCATATGTGTCATGCTACAGACTAAGGAGATGCAGCAAATGAAAAGGAAAAGCCAGATTCACTGCGACCTTCAGGAGATATAGAAGGGGTACACCTGCCTCAGCTGTCCGGTCTGAAGAACTTGGGGTGGGTTACCACCTGACATTGGTCTCTAGAATTCAAAATGCTCTAGTTTTTTAGAAAACAGTAAGGAATCTGGTTTTACATGCTGCTCATTTCTTCATAATCTTCAAATATTATTAACTAAATTACCAATTTCCTGTTAGATTTTGAAGACTTCCCCCTTTTGTGTATCTTCCTGAAAAAGCGAGCATCTATACTGTTTCCAACAGGAATGTTTTTCCAATTGAAGCAGGCTAATAGTGCCAGGTCTGAGAGATCCAAAGAATTGAGAACAGAATTCAAGAATGTGCTATGGATATTCCACCAATGAGCTGTAAATGTGCAGGGATCTATATTTGGAGAATTAGAGATTATAAAACTAGAAGGATGGGGTTGTACGTAAGTCACTTTTGCAGGGCCATATGAGAAAATTGAAGAATGGGGACCATATTTAGCAACTGGAAGGAAGGTATACTTTGAAACAAAGCAGTCCTGGCTTTGAGTTCTACATGTGCATTGTGTAGTCTAAGGTATGTCACTTGACTGCACAAAACTTTCATGTCCTCTATAAAAGGAGCTTAACAGAAACCTTCCTTGTGAAATTGTTAGAGTCGGAGATGATTCTTATAGAATGCTTTGCACACGGTTGGCCCTTAAGAAATGGCAGCTATCGTCTTGAATACCCATTTAAGAATGATGTGATAGATTCTGCTGTTTCCCCCGGCTCCCCACTGGGAGTGCTGTTGGCAATGCGCTATGAATGTGACTATTCAAGGAAAGTGTACAGAAGGCCTGGCTGTCTTGGCTTCACTTGAAACAACTCTGCAAAGCCATTCTAGCTCGAGTGCCCCCATGGTATGGCCAGGCCAATGATAGGCCTAAACAGCAGCCCAGCTGCTCTCTCAGCACACCAGCCTCCTACTCTTCCCTTCCATGAATACTGATACCAAGAGCACTTGTATTCAGCCAGGCCTCCAACTCAACAATCCTCCTGCCTCAGTGTCCCAAGTACTGGGATTACAGGTGTGCACTGCCCCTCCAGCTCCAAGATCACCTCTTAATGAACATTCTGAGTGCTAAATTCTATCCTCCTGTCTACCTCTAGGAACTTGACCTATAACAATAACAGTGGAGATATCCAACCCTGAGTTATCACTACTTAATTACCTATTGGCCTGAGGTTACCACTAAAGCTCAGAGATCCTGTGGCACCTTGGCTAGGCCTTCTCAGGATGACAGGCAAAGTATCAGAAAAATTGTGGGTGGAAAGAAATCCCCAGATATGTGTAGGACTTATTCACAGAAAGGCATTTGATTATTTCTAGAAGTTAAAAACATCCAAATCCTATTCAACCTAACTTCAGGAGCACAGAAGTGTTTTTCAGCATCACCTTCCTAAAAAGAACTTGGCTGTGGAGTTCACATCAATACAATTAAGCAAATGTAATGATTGGTCTTTTCCAATATTAAGCTCTTCATTCCTTCACAATGGCAAAGGCCCAGTTAGAGAGCTTTGTGGAAGCAGTGCCGTGTTTTCCTTCCCTGTGACTGCATTGGTGACATAAGCAGTCACTCCAGAGCTGGGCTACACTGGAGGCATTTTTGTGGGAAATCAGTAGAGTTTGAGAATTATCTCTGACTTTAAAATGATGTCTCCCTCAGCCTCTCTCCATTACCTCCCCTCCCAGGTACAGTCTATTAGGATTAGCAAATTAGATAAAGGTTGCACTCAGCAGACCAACCCTGAGTTTAATTTCCAAGGAAAAGTTAAACTACCGTTTGGACAGAGATACCATTTCCAGCTTGATCCTTCTCTGTTCTTTCCTACACTGGTTTCCCTGGGTAATAAGAGTTAAAGACCCAGGAGGAAGAAATTCATCAAGTAAAATAAACTATTGCCAATTTGCTTGGTCGTATTCTCTAGTAAATTAATCAACGGTTACTGAGAATTATAAACTAGGCACTGAGCTATAAACTGAATTCATACACTGGTTATCATACTTCCATTTGTCAGAAGAAAGTAGACATAAACAGGAGATGGTTAGCAAGAGAACACTTGGACAGTATAGTGAGTGCCATGAGATAGAAGATATTTTCCACATCGCTTTTTCAGATATCTCTAAACCCCATATCTCTAACCTTGAAATTGCCCGGGTAATGCCTTGCCCAGGGCCCTTAGTAAATACAGCTGAGTGTTTTCCCAGCTATTTTCATCATGTGACCTTCATTGAACACAGTTCTCAAGCAGCAGCAGATATACAACGTCTTCTCAGAGCTAACATCTCAGCTAGGGTTAACCAGACCTCAGCAGAGCCTTGGTCTCGGCGTTTTCAGCCTTCCTGGGGAGAAGCCACAGAGACGACAGAGCTGTGCCAGTGGCCTGGGTACCTGATCAGCCAGGATTCCTGCTTTACCCACCCCATAGTGTAAAACCTACAGGCGGAGAAGCTACACACTTCCAAAAGTGTGACCTCTTCTGTTTGCTCTTCCCATCACACTGCAAAGTCCAGACTGTGGTTCTGCCTGATGTGTGGGAACAGCTCATCGCCACCTCCTACCCATGAAGAGATACATTCCTGAGCCCAAGAATGCTCAACCACTGAAGTATCACACCTAGGAAGCCCTCAGGAAACTAGCAAGTGTGGGGACACACCTTTGGCTGCAGCTCAGCCCAGGGCCAGAGGCTCCGCCTCGGGTTAAGTCCAGGATGGTGCCAGGAGAGGCTTGGAAGGCGCACTCTGTTGGTCCCTAGCTCCACTGTAACAGGAAAGAGTTCTCAGTCTTTCTCTTTTGCTTTGATTTTCTTCCTCCTCTTCTTCCTCCTCCTCCTCCTCTTCCTCTTCTTTCTCTTCCTCCTTTTCTTCCTTCTCTTCCTCTTCTTCCTTCTCCTCCTCCTCTTCTTCTCTTTTTGGATTGAATGCAGGGCCTTTTCACCGAGCTGCATACCCAATCATTTTTCTTTTTTGGGACAGGGTCTCACTAAGTTGCCAAGAGTTATGGGATTTAATTACAGGCATGTACCACCATGTAGAACTGAGTTCTAATTCTTATGTACAGAGATATATATATAAAATAAAATAAAATAAATAAAACTTCATTCTGTACCCTTCTCCCTGGCCACATTTTTACCCCTGAAGTTCTCCCATAAAGAAACATAGAGCCAGGAAGATGGCTCAGTAGAATAAGTGCTTGCCTGGCAAGCACAAGGGCCTGAGTTCAATCCCCAGTTCTGTCATAAATAAATAAAGACCTACATAAAGAACTGGAGTCTTATTAGGGCCTGGGAGATAGCTCAGTAGAATAAGTGCTTGCCTGGCAAGCACAAAGTTCTGACTTCAATCCCCGGTATTGAAAAAAAAATAGGGGCCCTGCTCACTATGACCTGGGTTATGCTCTAGCATAGTAGCAGTGAACCTATGATGCAAGTGCCATAGCAGACTGCTTTTAATCACTGAAAGCTTTATTGTGTTTTTGTTCTAATGTATGCATTATTTTTTTTCAAAACCAACATCTCAGAATTCAGGTTTAACTGCAGTGTTGGCATTTTTGATATGTAAGTGGGCTTGGGGTTGCACTCAGTCTCTAAAAAGTTTGCCATCACTGGTCTAAGAAGTAGTGGCTGGGAAGACAGAATGGCATTAGCCTCAGGATCCCCTCAGAGAAGTCCTTGCAGCCATCCTTATGGTACAAGTTGTGCCCTGGATGATGTAATAGGATTTCCCCATCACTCACAGTGCAAAGTGAAATGACCAGACTCATAGCAGGATAACAGTTCCACATAATTGTGCTCACTGGCTCAGGCCTACAGAAACAGTTTCTAAAACTAGACGGACTCTGTTTAGTTACTTCCCATTTACTTTGAGCAATGGCCCTGAGTTTTATTCAATTAACTAACCAGACATAAATGTTTCAAATATCTACTTTGTTAAGCTACCCGATTTCCCTTTCTAAGATTTTTTTCCCCTTTCTTAATCATTATATCTTATTTGCTTTCCCCATTGCTGAAGCAAAATCATCAAAGAATAAAAGCTTTATTATTAGCTCAGTTTGTAGAGGTTTAAGTCCACAGTTGGCTCTAAGGGCAGCACAATTATGTGGAACTGTTATCCTGTGTATTAAACTAAAATCGAAATGGATCAAAGGTCTGTTTTAAATTAAAACAGAAACACTAAGTCTACTGGAAGGTAGCATAGGTAGAACTACTGAAGACACAGGCATAGGCAAAGACTTTATGAACTAAACTCCAACTGCACAAAAAATATCACAAAGAATCAACTTGGATCTCATCTTCCTGAAAAGCTTTTGTACAGCAAAAGGATCTGTCAACAGAGTAAAGAGACAATGTACAGCCTGGGGAAAAAATTGCCAGATATTACTCAGACAAAGGACTAATATCTAGAATTTACAAAGAACTCAAAAAAATCAGACCTCCCAATTTTTTTTTTTTAGTTACCAGGGATAGAATTTGGGATCTTGAACTTGCCAGGTGCTTATGCTGCTGAGCTATCTTCCCGGCCCCAAGACCTCCCAAATTTAAAGATCCAATCCAAAAAAAAAAAAAAAAAAATGGTCATCTGAAATGAATAGATACTTTTTAGTTGAAGAAGTAGACATGGCAAATAATATATGAAAAATATTCAACATCAATAGTCATGCAAGAGATGCTAATTAAAACAACCCTGAGAGTCCATCTCCAGCAAGAATGGCTGTCATCAAGAAGTCAGCCTCCATCAAATGTGGCAGGGCTATGGGGAGGGGGAGCTTTCCACTCTCAGTGGGAGTGTGGACCGTGCAACCACTGTGTGAAGTTTCCTCGAAAAATTAAAACTAGAGGTTCTTTCAACCCAGCTATTCCTCTTCTTGGTTTCTTCCCAAAAGAATTAGAAGCATCATACTACAATGATGAATATACACCCCTGTTCATAGCAGCACACTTTGGAATAGCCAGATCTTGGAAACAGCCAAAATGCCCTTCAATCAATGAATAGATAAAGATGTGGTTTTTAATACAATGGAGTACTACGTCATAAAGAAGATCAAGCTTGAGACATTTATAGCTAAATAGATGCACCTTGAGACCATGTTCTTAAGTGAAATAAATTGGACACATGTGTAAATATCAGAGAAACAATGGTTTCTCTGGTGTGAGAAACCAAAAGTGAATAAGAACCGAACCGTGTAATAGATGTTGGGAAATTGAACAAAATGCTCAGCTAGGGAGGGGAAGAAAGGAGGGACAGGGGAAAGGAAAGAAGAGACAAGAAAAAAATAGAAGGAACTTTTATAAGCTTGCAAATAAGTAGAAGAAGGGGCTTGAAAAGGGGAGGGGAATGGAGAAAAAAGCAAGATAGACATATCATGTACAGGTGCAAATCCCCCATGATTATTATCATTATGCATGCCTAAAATGTAAAGTGTTTTAAAGATTTTTTTTTTCTGTATTTAGGACAGAGTCTACAGGGATCAGACTCACTACATAGATCAGACTCAAAGTGATTCTCTTGTTTTCAGCCTCCCAACGTGCTGAGATTACAAATGCACTCCACCATGCCCAGGTCCAATTGCCCACTCAGAGTGCCCAGTGGGCACTGCATGCCCAGGGTCAAACCCCGGCCACTGCGCTAAAAGATTTTTAAAAGATGGCAGTCTGGCTGAGGAGCCTTATGGAGCCCAATGGCAGACATGAGGCAGGGCCACTCTAACCTCACCCCAAGATCTGAGGGCCTAGAGGCAAGAGAGGATGGGTTCTGGCACAGAACCCTCATCCCTGAGAGCAGATTCATGGTGAGAGTGGGCGCCCTCTTCTGAATTATGCATGGTGACAGCTGTAGGGTCTTCCTTCTAATGATCAAGTTCATGGCAGAAGTCAGCGGCTTTTATGTTAGCCAGTGAAAGTAAGTGGTAACTGAGGACTTGAACCTTGCGGCTAGCTGTGGGCAGCTTCCCACTGTCATGAAAAGCTGGTTGGTAGAAAGGCAGAGTTCCCCTGCAGCAGCCAACTCACAAACCTCGAGCTCTGAAGTTGGTGCTGTCGGAGCATGAAAATATGAAAGCTGAACGAAAATGGAGACTGTGCCAACACAGCTGAGCTATGGAAGAGATCAAGCATCTGCTTCTCCTGACTGATAGCGTTGGAGAAGGCGGGTCTGTTCCTGTGGCCTGCAGATGTTCAGGCCCCCCTCACACCCACTGAGCCCTAAACTGGACTGAGCCAAGCATCTGTTTTCACACCCACTCCAGGTGATTCAGATGCCAGTCCAAGCTTAAAAGTCAGAAGCACTGATTCCAATTAGGCATGGGTCAGAATTTGCTGCTTGTTAAGGAAATTGCCTTTTGGATGACCTAGCTGTCAGCCTTCTCCTTCTTCCCTCCTCCACTGGGACAGCCACTGCTGGGAGACTTCAGTTCATCCCATTGCTCTCTTCAGCGTAAATCATCTTGCACTCATCTCTTTGTCTCCCGGCCACAGCTGTCTCCCTTTTCTCCTGGGCCTCTCATTATTATTCCAGCAAGATTGCTTCCACTTAGTGCTGGGAAGGAAAGCATTCATAAACCTGGATTCACACCACCAGTGGGATCGTAGACCAAGAGTCAGGCCTAGGGGACAAATGTACATCTGGGTTCTGTCTGCTGTGGTGACAAACTTTCGGGGAAGCCCACCAGCCACAGGAGAAGCAGTGAGAATGTTTGTTTGGTCCTAGGATAGAGTGCCAGAAGCTGTGTGTGACGGGGTACGTGCTAGGGGAACTGGGGACTCTGGTGGAGAGCCAAGTGCTCCACTTGCCCAGCTCTCTCCCCTTCACTGGCCTACTTCCTTCTGTGTGTGTGCTCACTTGGGGATGTCAGAGGAAGTCTGATAGTAATATACTTATTCATTCATTCATTCATTCATTCATTTAGTACAGGGTACCGCTACACAGCTCAGACTCGAGTGATCCTCCTGTCTCAGCCTCCCTAGCACTGGGATTACAAGTGTGCCCCACCGTGCCCAGTTTCAGTGGCCAGCACAGCGCACCTGGGCTTCTGGAGCTGGCACAGCATGCAGTACCAGGATTGAACCTGGGTCTTTGTGCTTGTCAGGCAGGCACTTAGACTGCCAAGCTAACTCCCCAGCCCCTAATATTTTCTAAGAGAAACTGAGGTTCTGCATTAATTCATTAAAATGCATTTTGCCAAATACTTTTTATTCTACTCCAGGCTGAAGAGTTAAAAGGTATAAGGAAGTTGTGTTGTGCGTCTCATTCCCTGCCTCCCTTAACTCCATCTAAAAGTGTGTGGAGCATGTTGCAGCTCTGCCTTTATCTCTGTGGCATGAGAAGCAACCACAATGGGCCTGAGGGGTTCGAATGTCTGTGTATGTTGCTGTTTTCTACTCTTCATCTGACCTCCTCTGACAGAAATATGAGTGTAGAGAATATGCAAATCTGTGCTTTCAAAGCCACCTCAGAAGATTCCCAACACAGCAGCCATTCCCATAAAGCGGGGGGCACTGCAGGATGAACTGATGGCCAAGACCCGCCTGAGAGTTCCTGTCCAGGAGGAGGTTGGCTTCTGCTCCTGAGGGCATATTCTAATTGCTGAGGCCTCATAATGTTCAAATTCATTCATCTTGAAGGAAGAAAAGCTCAAGAGGCAGAAGGTGGGAGTTAGAAAAATTCAGAGGGTATTTATGTATATTGCGTTTTTTTGGTTTTTTTTTTTTTGTCTTTTTTTTTTTTTGAGACAGGGTCTCATTATGCAGTTCAGGCTGGCCTTAAGCTCACTTTGTAGCTCAGGCTGGTCTCGAACTCACAACAATCCTCCTGCCTCAGCCTCCCGAGTGCTGGGATTACAGGCCTGAGCCACCACGCCCGGCTTTATATTGCGTTTTATTTTGAGCTTTAAGGTAATCCTCTAGAGATAAGGAAAGTGAAGCACTGGCAAAGCAGGGCCTTGCCTCCAAGTCTAGGGCTTGTCCTCAAGGCCTTGGCCTGTCCACAGCATTCTGCCAAGAGTAAGAGTGATCTGAGAGGACTGTTGGAAAAGGGACTGCGCCAGGATGCAGAAATCCTGACCTCTCCTATTTATGGGATGTGTCTACTTCAGGGTCCATCATGGTGGTATTGGCCAATGATAATGTTTTGTGAAGGGAGAACAATTAGGGGAATAGCTACACAGGTGTGTGAACCAGTGAGCTTATCGTGTTTCTCCTGACCCTCACCACCTAATCTACCCCCTACATTCCCAGGAATTCCCGGATTTCCTAAATAACGTGAGAATTTGGCCTTTGCTCAAAAAGAAAGAAAAGGCAATGAAGTGTGTGTGTGTGTGTGTGTGTGTGTGTGTGTGTGAGAGAGAGAGAGAGAGAGAGAGAGAGAGAGAGAGAGAGAGAGAGAGAAACTACATACTTCATACAACATAGTATACCTTTTCAAACAGGTCTGATTGAGTTTCCAGGAATTGTGCAGCTGTGATACTACTAGTCCGCTGAGGTAATCTCACTGGCTGAAAAAAACACAGCTAAAACTTATTCAACCAATAGCAAGATATAGTGATGCTTCTCAGAGTTCCATGCTTGTAAAAGTGGCCTCCCATGGTCCCATGGGAAAGATGGGCAAATTTTGTACCATTTTCTTCTTTCCTGGCACTATTTTTTTTGTTTGTTTGTTTGGCTTGGTTTTTCTTTTTCGTTTTCTTCTGGAAACTCTGCTGTGTACAAGAACTCCACATAGGAATGAGGTTCTTTGGCTCGAGAAGCATTGATCAGTAGCTCAGTAAACCTGACCTTCTCATTGGGCTTGCTCTTCCATGCTCTTCAGTAGCAGATTTAAGGTTCTGCTCAAAGGGTCTTAATTGCCCTTACCGAGTCTGTTTTGAGCCATCTGCACTGACAAAACACTGAGCCCTCTCTCTCTTAACATTTATTTGCGCACATTGACCTGCAAGTTTCAGATTGAATATGAGCCCTCCCACACCGCCGTGAAAATCCTCTGCATGCCACGCCATGTGGCAGTAATCGAAGCCAATTCTGTCCCCATGGGGCTGTGAACATCATCCCAGCTTTCTCAGTTTACAGGTGGAATGGACACTGTTGGGACCAGGAGTTGATGCATTTATTAAAGATTAGGTGAGAACTTGGCTAAGAAGCACAGATCCCTTCTTTCCCTGACCTCTGATTTCCTTCCATCCTGGGCTCTGTCACTCTCCCAGAAGCCACACGGTTACCTCCCCCTGGCAGCCTCCCACTGCCAGGGCCCTACTGTATGGCTACCAAGTCCCTGTTTGGGCCCCAGCCTTCCCAGGCTGATGCTGAGTTCCAAGTGGGGTGGGGGGCAGAGGGGCACCTCTGGGCAG
The DNA here is from genome assembly GCA_004027165.1 of Ctenomys sociabilis. Classification (NCBI taxonomy): domain Eukaryota; kingdom Metazoa; phylum Chordata; class Mammalia; order Rodentia; family Ctenomyidae; genus Ctenomys; species Ctenomys sociabilis. Next base: position 79,746 of record PVKA01001836.1, on the reverse strand, counting down.
GAGCGAGCTGCAGCCTGTGCCTGTGTGGACAGCATCTTGTATTTCTCCCTGGAAGGAGCCTCTTGCTCTTCTCCCAGTGAGCAGGCTGCTCCTGCTCATTTAGCTGCAGCCTCTGCAGTTTCTGGACAGATTTTGTTGGTTTCAGACTGAGAAAGAAAAGTGGGCTTCTGGGCCAGGAGCACAGTAGGGTTCCCTCCCTTCAAAGAAAATGCAAAGCAGTGTGGAAGGTGCTGAGGTTAGGAAATCTGAGGCCCTGCTGTTAGCACTTTGTCCCTCACTCCTTTTCTGCTTCAGAAAGCTGGGCTGAGTACCATGGGGCACCACAAGGCCACAACCATACTCTACTAATTGATTCACACTTTCCTTCTCTGCTCACTTATACCATGGCCCTCAGAAGATGAGCTAATGTGTCTGCTCCTCTGTGACACTAAAGAGCTTTTTCTCAGCATCTGGTCCTGAACCTGGCAGGCATCAGCACACACATGCGTGTAGAGGACAGTGGCAAGGAAAGCAAGGACATCTTTGGCCTGAAAGAAACTTTATTAAACAGTAAGCTGAAATGGAGGTTGAAATGTTAACCAGCTCTACCGTCTGTTCCTCCAGGCCCTGTGTTCTTGAGGTGGCCCTCTATCCTGGACTCACAGAGGCCCCACTTTCTGTAACCCCTTTCACCACTGCCTTCTCAAAGAACCCATGAAACCAAGGCAGTTCCTATTTCACAACATAGAAATAGGATTTCTATTGGCCCACACTATAAAAAGCTGTGATCACCCTTGCCCTCCTGAAGCCCACTTAGTTTGCACTTAAAATCTTTGTGCATTGTGCTCACTTCAGCAGCACATATACTAAAATCTTTGGGCCTCACAGGAGGGCAGAATTGAGTATAGTGGGGCAGGGGTGCTTTCTACACTTTATTTCCCCTCAGAGGAAGCACCAGGCCCTAGCCTAACTCCATCAGTAATGGGTTAAAATGAAGTTTCTCTCCTACCCAACAGAGTTCATTAGGATGCAGAAAATGCAGTTAACCTTGCAGAGGTCACTGGCTCAAGGTTGCTTGTTCTTACTGCCTCAGTCCCTTCACTAAAGAGCAGGCAAAACAGAAAGAACAGAACAGGTACTGCAGAGGGAGCAAGAGCAGGAATTCTTCCAGCCTCACTGCAGAATGATTCTAGGAGGGTCACGAATTATTTTGTGTACCATATAAAGAGAATAGATAGTTGTAGTTACATGTGCTGCTATTTTCAAATATGTAAGAGGTACTATTGTGGTTCATTATATATAATTTATTTTTAAATGAGTACTTCGTAAGTTTCTTTGACCCAAAGATTCTCAAGTTTCACTGCGGAGTCAGGATTTGATGCTCTGCCGAGGCTCACTGGTCCTGAAGATAAATGTTCTCAGGCTTGGAGGCCTGGCTTGGTGACTAAACAGCTCATCATGACTGTCAGTATCACCAAGGACACAACGTTCCCCACATAGAAGGCAACGCAGACATAGCACCAGATACCTGCACGCAGAAAGGAGACTGGCTACACGGAATATTCCAGAAACCCCTGGATGAAGTTGGCTAGGAGACTTCGTACAATATGGCTGCTGCCATCTAAAAGTACCACGGAATTCATGAGGCCAGGAAGCTGTAGAATTCTTAAAACCTTGTCCCCACCAAGGTATTGGTAATGGTCCAACTGCCTGCGACTTCAACTGGAGGCCGCCCCAACAGCCACAAGCATGTGAATCCGGGGAGGGGTAGGCTATGCCCTTTGTGGAGAGGGCTTCTCGGCTGTGTCCTGAATGGATTCTGCCTTTGTGTTTCTGCTAGGAATTTAACCGTCACAGAATTCTGCTGCCAGACAGAGTTCTTTCCTTGCTGTCTCTCTATTCCCCTCCCCCAAGCCCTAACCTTGGAAGGTGCCTCTTTCCATGAGCCACAAGCCTACACAAGAGCATTGTAGCTCAGAGCCATGGATGTACCGGTGATGAACAGGGACCTGAGGGAACTATGACTTCATGGTGGGCATGATGCACCAGCTGCTGAGAAACAACCAAAGAAAAACTTTTTAACAGCTATAAGTAAAAGGGTATGCCCTTATTTCCTAACGTGTACAAAAGAAAAGCCATTCGTTATTTTTCTTCCTATGAAGTAGAAAATTCCAAAGTTCGATCTACTGGATTTAGAGTTCTACTGGTGAAGAGCTTGTGGCTGCATTTGAATTGCTACCCCATGATAATGAGTTGTTTTTATGGAAGGCGGGAATCTTATTTACAATCCTTCAGATTTCCATGACAGAAGCACATCTTTCACATGGCTGTCTCTAGCTTAGGCTTCTGCCATTATGGTTGCTGCGTGAGCAGAAGTGTCTTCAGCTGTTGAAACTCATGCTAAACTGATCACTGTACAGTAGCTAGCTGGGAACAAAATGAAGCATGTAGGGCATCCAGAAGGCCCAGTGTGATTCCTAGTGTCTGTTCCGAGAGTAGCTTTTTCCAGTTGGAAACCAAAGAGCATGGGCATCGGAGCATTTTAGGTGAGGAAACAGGCTACCAGAAAGGAGGGGACGCTCAGTGCGTCCTTCGTCAGTGGGGCTGCCTGCCACTCATCCTGCAGCTTCTAAAAGAATAAGCTTCTTTCAACACTTGCTGAGAGATGTAGTCTCCTGCCCTAGTTCTCCTTCAACAGTACGTGGCAGTGATGGTGAACTGTTCAGAGCTTTCAATGATACAAACAGCCCATTGCCACACATGTGCCATGGGTTCACCATCACTGGTGTAGGTTGAACCAACAAAAGAAGAAGAGATGAGGTATAAATCTTTAGTGAAGGTCTAAAAATCTGTTCATTTTGGAGACCCAGGGCTGTTTGTGATTACCCATGGTTTTAAGCATTGGCCTAGATGAGATCTTTGGAACTTATAAGAGCCTCAATTTGGATACCAAGTCAGAAGTGGCATCTGAGCTGAGCTGCAGGGACTGCTGTAGACAGGTCCAGAGATGGCTGCTTTCTTTACAGGCTTCACATGCTTGGAGAAGCCCCTACAGTTCATTCTCCTCACTGCTTATCCTGAACAGCCAGACAGTTCTCTGAAGCAGAAGTTATAGTTGCCTGAAAGACACATTGTGAAATCTTTCCAACCTCTACCTTAATCTGTTGGCTCAAGAATTTATTCAGACTGGGCGTGGTGGTGCACACTTGTAATCCCAACACTCAGGAGGCTGAGGCAAGAGAATCATTGTGCGTTCCAGACCAGCCTGTGCTACCATGTCAGTTCCTGGCCCGCCTCAACTGCATAGTGAGATCCTGTCTCAAAAAGACAAAATAAAACATTGAAGAATTTGTTCAAAAAATAAACATTGAGTATCCATCTGTAGGAACATATGCTAAGTTCTTGGGGAGGGATCATTCCCTCAGAAAAGTCATAGTCTTGAAGTGTTGTAAGTGCTGGGCAGGACATAAAGCCACAGAAGGACTGCAGAGAGACCTTTCTGCAGAGGGGCGTGTGGGTTAAGGCGGCAGGGGTCTGAGTGCCTGGTGAGAGTTGCCGGGAAGGACATCCAGGGTGAGATATGTGAAGTCACATTGACAAAAGAGCTATAGTATCTGGGGACAAAAGAAGCAGTGGCAGGGAGGAGGAGGAGTTAGGATGAGTTCAGAGAGAAGGCAGAAGCCAGGTTAGGTGGGGTGTTAGCGGCTGTGACAAGTTCAGGCTTTATTCTGACAGCGGTGGGAAGGCGTGATGGTGTTAAGCCGAAGTGAATGGGGCAGTTAAAGGTCATTGTGTCTTCACTGCCACATTGTTTGCAGTAAATTAGAAACATCTTGCCAGCATTGAACTGGGTAAAATAACTTCTGGCTCATCCTGACGGTGTGGAGCAGGGAAGATCTCCAAGGCAGAGCTAGGGATGTAGCTCAGTGATAGAGCATTTTCCTCTTACGTGTGAGCCCTGGGTTCCATCCTCAGCAATGCAAAACCACAGCAACGAACTGAGGCATGTGTATATGTACTAAGTATAAGGAAAAAAAAAAAAAAAGAAAGAAACAAGATGGGTGTGATCCTCATTGCTAAAAAAAAATTGGAAATAGACTTAAATTTCTGTTAGTACGTGTTTGCAGTCCACAATGATTAATTCCCCATGAGAGTTGGTACATGTGCATAACACATCTTGATTCTTTTAGAAACAATATGTATGTACAGTTTTTTGCCTGTGTGTAAAATGGATGCATGGGAAGCTGGCAGCGGGTTGCTTCTGAGGAGAGGAACTGGGACCACAGGGAGATGAGAATAGAAGGGAGACTGATTCTCACTGTGCATTTTTCGTGCACTGGAATAGCTTACAATGTGCCTGTATTACTTACCCAGCAAAGAGGTTGTATCTAGATTGTGATCCCTCTCATTGCTACATAGAGAACAGACTGAGAAGGGTAAGAGCAGGAGCAGAGAACTCATGGGTAGGCACTGGTAGTGGCCCATTTGAAAGGTACTGGCAGCCTGACCTGTGGAGTTGGCAGTGAGAATGAAAACAGTGAACAAACCGAAGATTGTGTGTGTGTGTGTGTGTGGGAGTGAACCGGGGTTTCAAACTTAGAGGGCTCAAATCTGGCATTAAGGCATGTGCCATCGTGCCTAGCTTCAGCATGTTAGAGGCAGAGCTCACTGGACATGCTGTAATTACTACTGTGTTCCACATGGACATTCCCTAGTCCCACTGGCTTAGAAGGGTTTGTACATTAGAGGTTGGATCTGACTAATGGCCTCAACTCTGAATTCTCTGACGTGTGTGGGTTCCTGGGCTCTTTCCAGGTAAAGACCTCAGAAGGCAGAGTATGTCTCATGTGTCACAGCATAGGAGACGCAGCTACAGCATGTACGCGCTTCATCCCCACAGCTGTAAACAATTTTTAAATGATGGTGATAACAAAACCACAGTTAGAAAGACTGCTCATGTCTCAACGGAGCTTGCTTGCTTTGCAGAGAGATGCCAAGGGCCAGTACCTGTTTGACCTTCTTTGCCACCACCTGAACCTACTTGAGAAAGACTACTTTGGCATACGCTTTGTGGACCCAGATAAGCAGCGGGTAAGTCAGAAGTGAAAGCACTAAGGGGGCCCAGGCTTAGTCAGTAAGCCTGAAGCCCTGAGCCATCATATTCAGAGTTAACCCCCAGAAGTCAGGAACCAGCCAGACCTTGTAGTTCAGTGTCATCACTCTGAATCTCTGCACTAGACTGAGAAGGCACCTTAGCTACAGCTCACACAGAGAAGCCTGCTGTTGTGGATGTAGAAAGGGCAGCCTGGGGAGCATAAGGGAAATGCCCAAAGTTGGAGTTGGAAGCTTAAGACAGAGGCTACCATTGTGTCTTAAACCCAGAGTGTAAGAGCAGGAGCAGTACCTCTCCTGCTCCCTTTCTAGTAAAGGAGCTTAATTAACCACATCATTCCAGTTACTGAGGCGCCATCCCCATCTCAGCAGAACAGAGGAAGCCAAGCTCACATAGACTTTTCAGCACCTTGTGAATCCTGTGAGTCTTGCTTTGCTCTACACAACACAGACAGGAGCAAGTCCACATGGTCAGTTCCCCACTTCATCTCAGCTCTGCCTCCCCATGCTGCCCAGATGGACAGCTCTCCAGCACAGAGAACTTTTCCTTCTCAGCACCTTCATTTCTGTAGTTCTCTTGCCTGGAACGTGGTTTTCTTTCTCACTTCACACTACACACCTTTCTGCTGGCTCCTTTGCATGTTTAAGGTCTTACCTGAGATACTTACTTCCTTCAGGAAGCTTCCCTAATCTTGCTGTGCATTAGGGGCCCTCCTCTGCAACCCACATGTCTCTGATACCCTGCCTTGGTATTGCTTACGCCATGCTGTGACTGCCTGTGCACCCTGCCAGACAGTAAGCACCGCAAGGGTATGACTTGGTCGTGTTCAGCACCATCTCCCATATAACTAGCACGGGCCCAGCATGTAGCTGATGTTCAGTAAGCATTTGCTGAAGGAATAAATGGCTGAGTTAATGGTTTATAGAGAGCCGGGTGTGGTGGCGCATGCCTGTAATCCCAGCACTAGGGAGGCTGAGGCAGGAGGATTGTTGTGAGTTCGAGACCAGCCTGAGCTACAAAGTGAGCTTAAGGCCAGCCTGAACTGCACAGTGAGACCCTGTCTCAAAAAAGACAAAAAAAAAAAAAAAAAAAAAAAAAATGATTTATAGAGCCTTATTTCTCACCTGGCTTGCAGACACCTGCAGATTCTATAATCTTGGTTGATTCTCCCTTTGCAGTCTGTGTCTTTGGGATCTCCCTTAAAGCAGGACCATTAGCAGATACATTAAGTGCACTGTGACTCAATTCTCTACCTCTGCTTGCTACTCATACTCATCATGTACTCTAGAGGTCCTTCCTTTGATAGGTCCAGGGATTTTTCTCAAAGCTCCAGACATATCTCTGTTGTCACTGGGGCCTGTGGACCGAGAGGGCTCAGAGCTTGCGCTGGAAGCCAGGAGATGCCCTTCAAGGTAAAGGGAAAGACTTGAAGCTCCTTCAAAGAAAAAGCAGCAAGCCTTCCTTCACTTCCCTTTTATACTGTTCTGGCGTCAATCCCCCCCAGAGTGGGTCTTCCACATTCAAAATTATTGTGAGCCAGTTTAGTTGGGTGTTTCTTACTCAAGTTGATACAGTTAGTTAACTATCACATCTACTTTGGGCTGAACCTTACTTCAAGTCACAAGTGTTTTCGTACCAAAGGCTCTGTATCCTCCCCTGCTCTAGCTGCCCATTCACTATAAAATAGTGGGGTGGTTTTATAAATGGAATGTGGATGTCTGCTCTGAACTTTCCTTAAAAAGGAAAGAGATCTATCTTCTCATCTCCCAGAGGTGGCAGTGTATGCAGAAAGAAAGAAAAAAAGTTAGATGTATCCTGTTGATTAATTTTTAGTTCATTCAGATTGCATGTGAGAATAAGAGCACATGTGAAGATGATAAAGGTTAAAAGAGAAAGAATCTAGAGCAAGAGAAAGAACTGAGTATGAGAAGAAACAGACATTTATGGAGTGCCTGATGTGTGTCCTACTCTGCACTGAGCACGTACCAGCCTCTTCAGCTCTTTCAGGCTGTGTCTTTTTTTTTTTTTTTGTCTTTTTGAGACAGGGTCTCACTGTGCAGTTCAGGCTGGCCTTAAGCTCACTTTGTAGCTCAGGCTGGTCTTGAACTCACAACAATCCTCCTGCGTCAGCCTCCCAAGTGCTGGGATTACAGGCCTGCGCCACCACACCCGGCTCAGGCTATATCTTTTCAGAGCCTGGCACTAAGCTAAGAGTTTCACAGATATTCTTCATGCATTCCTTAAGACCAGTGAGATGAATGTCCATAGTTGTAATAGCTGTCTCCAATTAAGTAAATAATGTGTCAGCCAAGTTACTTAGCTTGCCTAACCAAGCTCAATGTCAGTCTTATATTGGTCCTGATGCGGAGCCTGTCTGGAAGATTCCATGCTGAAGTCACACCTGATAGCCTCTGAGAGCTGAGGCCTGAGATACTTTTGGAGGCTTGTAGGGAAATGGACCAGTAAAGAGCTGTCCTAGAACCACTGATCCATGGTGTTGACAGAGGAGTGAGCTTCCCATTCCCCCTCATCCTCTGTGGGCTCCGAGTGTGAACCTGGAGTCACATCCATCTGCACATCCCACCAGCCCAGTAGGCCTCTTCAGTGTCTGAGACTCTCCTGGCCTCTCCAGAGAAGCTGCCATAATCCCTCCACTGAGTTCTGACTCAGACCTGGGCTGTTCCTCCTTTCAGCTGTCCCTTAGGCACTTTCAGTCTCCCACAGTCTAAGGATTGGCCGATTCACCCAAGTATAGAAGGAAAGCCTTCACCCCAAGTTACCAATTCACTAGAGAGTCTAGAACCCATACTTTACCAGACAGCTGCAAACAGAAACTCTGGCAATCACTCTATTCTTGGGTCCTCTCAAAACTTCTCTCTTAACCCTTAAAATGCTTTGGACAAACTGACAGTTTTCTCCTTATTTTCTCCAGCTTCAGTCCTCAGGCTCTCACCAAAGTACAGACTAGTCTTCTCTCCAGCTATTGCTGAGGAGAGGGTTTGTGTTTGTTTTTGTTGTTGTTCAGCCCCACCTACCTCTGCTGATTATGCACCACACACTCATTCCTCTGATTTCTGTCTTTGTTTATTTCTTTTCATCTGTCAGCCTAAAGGCCAGGGGCGTTGTGTTTACTGAGTCCTTGACACTTATGAAGTTCCCCTCTCTGTATACAATTCCAGAATGCTCAGAATAGAAAGGCCCCTCCACCTTTGCAGACACAGCCTGGATCCCAGGCTGTTTCTGTGCAATTTCATTTCTTGCCTTTTGCTTCTCTGGGAAGTGAAACCGCGGTGGGCCGTGTAATGTGAGAAGGACCTCTTAACTACACTGAGTGGCTATAATGAGTTGCCAGCCTCGTGGGAACTTAGATCAGAGGAAGCCAGAGAGCAGACTGTCAGCCCAGATTATCCATGTGGAGCTGACGGAAGAACTGGCTCTTAGTGGGTCCATTAGCTGCATGACCCATGGTCCAGCCCAGAAGGTGAGAGCTGGGAATTAAGGGAGGCCAGGCTGCTGTCTGCATGGGCTTGGCTGCTTTCCTGCCAGGAGAGGCGTCTGCCAAGACATTACATGAATAGCCAGGGAACAGGACAGTGTGGACCAGGTCCCTTTATCCACTGATTTTCCCATGTTGCAGGCACTAGTGATTCTGGTGAATAAGACAGTTTTGGAGCTTTAAACAATCAAACCTCAAATAGTAACAGCTTAGCTCTCTGTAGGTTGGCAGTTACCTGCTTAGTGTAAAAGCAACAAACATCAGTAATGAGTTTTATAAAGGACCCATGGTAGAACAGATACAGAATGGTCTCATTGCATTCTTCCCACAAACATAAGTGCCATCAGGGGAAACGTATTGCTACTATGTTCTACCTCTAAAAATCCAAGGGGAATCTTACACATTGGTTGTAGTTAATTATCTGGTGAAACTTAGACTTCAAACATCCCTGTGTGCCAAGGAATCCAAAGTGTTCTCTAACACAAGGGTTGGCAATCTAAGTTAAAAATGGAAATATATACCAGCCATCTCTGCCTTGTCCCCATTTATTTAGTTTCTCTTAATACGTTCTAAAGTTGCTACTGATGGCCTCAATCCCGTTTCTTTCCAAAAAAATTTCAAAAGTTGGCACATAACACAACACACACCACCCGTTAAACTAACTATTTCCCTGCTCAAGCCAGGAGGGTCTTGGTCCCCCCTGCACGTCTGGGCAATCATTCGTGCCTTCTGGGATGCCAGATCCATGGCTCAGAACTCTGGCACCCTGCTTTAGGAGACAGCATTTCCAGCGATGCCCAGAAATGGCATCTGAAGCTGCAACAGTTCCCCCCTTCACAGCTGACTCTATAGGAAACTTATTTCAGAAAACCATACCACTCTTCACTCTCCAAATCTACACTGCACAAGTTTTCAAGTTGTTTCTACTCTAGGCTACAATCTGCTTAGTTATTTAAATTGGATAAAGCAAGTTATATTTGACGTTGCTTCTCATGATGGTTTTCATGTCCCACATTCTGTTTCAGCATTGGTTGGAGTTTACAAAGTCTGTGGTGAAGCAACTGAGATGTAAGTATTCTCTATGAAGAGTGAAGCTTCACCCACGGGGTGGGTGGGACAGAACCTCCCTACGCATGAAGTCTTGGCTCCACTGTTCTGAGTTGGCCCCAAGCCTGGGAAGATTTTCTTCTGGTGGCTGGGAGGCCCAGTCATCCTCTAGGGAAGGGTCCTCTCTGACAGGTATTGCTTTTTCTCTGCAGCACAGCCTCCATTCACCATGTGCTTTCGTGTGAAATTTTACCCAGTAGACCCTGCTGCACTGAAAGAAGAAATTACGAGGTAAGGCTAAAATATACTGCCTTCGGGATGACCTGGAGGACAGGAAAAGGGGACTGTAACCACTTAGATCCTCTGAGTTGGAAGCACCTATTTTAGCAAGGAACTCTTTCTAACTAGAGCTGCCTCTTCTGTTTATCAAGTCCGTGTGCTTCCTTTGCTCACCCCTTGGTAGAACAACTGGAGCACCGTGTGCTTTCTCCCTCTGAATCTGCATATTTCATCTCTATCTGCTCACGCTATGAGGGACCCGAAGTAACTAATTAATCAAAAACCATTTTTCTCGTACCTGATTCATAGCTGCTGTGGACATTTTTAGAGAGCACTGTGTTCCTGCTGGTTTGGGGGATTGCAGATAGACTTTAGTGGCCTAATGGAGGTACCTAAGAAATGCTGAGGAATGACAGGCTGGGAAATACTGAAGAGTCTAAATCCAAATGGGCAAGCTCTGGTGTACCGTTGGATCATGTGTGTGATAAATTCGAAGTTTCAGGGATCTGCATGCTCTGTATTGGTCAGGCAGCTGTGTGGCAAGAATCCTGTGTAGTTCAGCACCCATGAAGGATGAGAAAGAGCCACTGTGTACAGTCATCCTTGGGGAAGGTCAGTGAACAAGAGCTTCAGGGCTTCCCCAGGGTTTTTACATCTGAGCCAAATTTACAGTGACAGTCTCACTTTGTAGATGCAGCAGCTCTCTATAACTGGATCCCTTATTTTGGCATACATAAAACCTTGATGTGACCTTGCAGTACACAGGGCCATGGATGAAAAGATGATGCCAGGGAGGCCTAGAAACAGCACTGCTAGCTCTAACCCCCCTCTCTCCAACCTGAGAGGTGACACAGATGAGCTGTCCTGTGGACTGTTTGTGGTCCTGAAAGTATGAGATCTGGATCCTGAATTGCTTGCTTAGGAAAATCCCAAAGAAAGGAAAGAGGAAAGATGGATAAAAGAATATGGGATTTTCATTTCTGTTCTGAAGAGCATATCACTGGCTTTATATCAAGTGAAAAGAACAAAAGTTTCAAGGGCTGGGGAGATGGCTCAGTGGAATAAATGCTTCTCTGGCAAGCGCAAGGGCCCGAGTTCAATCCCTAGTTCCATCAAAAAGAACAAAAGTTTCTCTAAGGGATACCTAGAAATGGAAGAGGACAACAAATAGGATTGTGTAGGGCAAAGAAGTAGAACAGAAGGAAAGAGGATTTTCACATGGCTCCAGTGTCAGTTGGAGGGTATCTTTTCCCACAGTGTCAGAAAGATCAGGAAGGTTATTTCCTGCAGATGTTCAGGGCAGAGCACACCCACCTTCTCTGGGGAATCAAGAACAGTAAGTATGCAGGCTAGACCTAACCTTGCAGTCCTCCTTAGACAAAGGACTCAAAAGTCAGTGCACAGCATGGGCACCACCTTGTAGTGGGTGGGCCGCAGCAGAATCTCCCACTTTGCTTCTGAAAACCCACCCACAGTAATGAACAGCCCTCTAGCTCCAGGCAGGTACGTGAGGGCAGACCCACTGAAGGGTTGTCTTGTTTTGATTGGTTTTTAGCCTGATTTATTTGTTTGTTTACTGGTACATTTTAGGTTTACATAATGATAACATTCACCTCAGGAAATTTCACATTGTATCTTGCTTCTTTCTTTCTTTCTTTCTTTCTTTCTTTCTTTCTTTCTTTCTTTCTTTCTTTCTTTCTTTCTTTCTTTCTTTCTTTCTTGTCCTTCTGAGACAGGGTCTTGCTGTGCACCTCAGGCTAACCTTGGGCTCATTTTGTAGCCCAGGCTGGTCTCAAACACCATGATCTTTCTGCCTCACCCCCCAGAGTACTGCGTTTATAGGAGTGTGGCACCACGCCTCACTTACCTTGCTTCTCCTTTTCCCATTCTCTTCCCCTCTCTTCAGCCCCTTTCTGTATTTACAAAAGCTTTGTTTCCATTTTTTCCTTCATTCTTTTGTTTTTTGTCCCTTCTTTCATTTTCCACTCCCAGTTTCCTTATTCCACTTCACATTTGAACATTTTCTTCCTATTTCCTAATATTTGTTATATATTTTGGTCCTTATTTACTCAGACCAGAGAAACTGTGTGTTATTTAAACATGTGTGTCTGGTTATTTTCTCTTAAGAGCATGGTCTCCAGGTGCATCCATTTAACTAGAAATGTCTCATGCTTATTCTTGTCAGAGAGTAGTACTCCATTATATATTTAAAAAGATATTTTTATCTATTCTTTGGTTGATAGACATTTTGGATATTTCCAAGATTTAGCTGTTACAAACTGTGCCACTGTAAACATGGGTGTGCATATATTGCTATGGCATGATGCTTTTAATTCTTTCAGGAAGACACCAAGAAAGGGAATAGCTGGATTGAATGGGACATTTCCACACTGATACCCACAGTGGCTGTACCACTCTATACTCCCATCAAAAGTGGAAAACTGTTCCTTTTTCTGACAGCTCCACCAGCATTTGTTTTTTGTTTTTTTGTTTTTTTTTTTTTTTTTTAATGGTAGTCCTTCTTTTGGGGGATTTTTGTTTTATTTTGTTGAATGCATTTGGTTGTTACAGGGTCTCACTATGAAGCTCAGACTTGTGGTGATCCTCCTGGTTTCAGCCACTCCAGTGCTGGGATTACAGGCTTGTGCCACCACTACACCAGGACTCTGATTGGCTCAGCCCCACCCTGGGGGCAGGGCTGGCAGAGCATGTGGTTCCCGGGATCAAACCACAGTGCCAGGGATCAAACCACAATCCCTGTACTTGCCTAAGCTTGCCTAAGTAAGTGCTTTAGTCTACTGAGCTATCTTACCAGCCGCAAGTAGCTATTCTTTTTGGAATGAGATGGAATCTCATCATTTTTTTAATTTATCTCTCTTGAATGGCCAATGATGTTGAACATTTTTTATATATTTATTTGCCATTTTTACTTCTTCATCTAGGAAGTATCTATTCAATTAAGAGCCCATTTTCAGTTTGGGTCTTTAAATTTTGGTAGTCTAACTTTTTTTTAGCTCTTTGAATATTCTAGACATTAACTTTTGACTGAGGAAAGGCTGCCAAAAATTTTTGCCTACACTGTGTATATTTACTCTGTTAATAGTTCCTTTTTTTCTTTTCTTTTTTTGGTGGAACTGGGGATTGAACTCAGGCCCTTGCACTTGCCAGGGAAGCACTTATTCCACTGAACTATCTCCACAGCCCCTAGTAGTTGTTTTTGCTATGCAAAAGCTTTTTAATAAGATGAGATGCTGGATGTTGATTTTTTGTGTGTGTTTTTTCCTGTGTGATTAGGGTTTAATTCATAACATCTGCCTATTCCTATGTCTTCAAGAATTTTGCCTATTCTATCTTCCAGCAGATTTAATGTTTTGCTTTAATATTTAGATCTTTGATCCATTTTGATTTTAAATTAGTTCATTGTGAAAAATACAAGTCCAATTTTAATCTTTGGAATGTGGAAAGAAAATTTTTGCAGCACTATTTATTAAAGAGGCTTTCTTCCAGTGAAAGTTGTTGGCTCGGCTGTTAAAGAAAGATTAGCTGGCCAACTATGTCTGCAGTTGAACTCTGGAGGGGTTTTTTGTATTGTTGTTGTTGTTTTTACCAGTATCATGCTATTTTTATCCCAGTAGCTTTGTAGTATAACTTCAAGTCAGGGATTGGGATACCCCCATCTTGCTTTTGTTGCCCAGAATTGACTTTGCTCTAGTTCTCTTCATTTTAGAATGAATTTTAGAATTGTTTTCTCTAATTCTGTAAGATATGCTATTGGTATTTTGATTGGGATTCCATTATATTTGTATAACAATTTTAGAAATAAATGACCATTTTCATTATATTGATGCTTCCTGCCTAAGAAAGAAGGTATCTTTCAGTTTTCTGATATCCTCTTTGATTACCTTTTTTTGTGTGGGTATGTGGCAGGGTCTTACTACGTAGTACAGGCTAGCTTTGAACTCACAATGTAGCCCATGCTTACTGGGCTTAAACTCACAGTAGCACTTGTGCCATAGCCTCTTGAATGGCTTCTTTTCTCAGACTGCTATGGTTTTCAAAGTAAAGGTTCGTTACTTCCTTCATTAGATTGATTTCCTAGTATTTCTTTTATTTCTTTGTGTTTTGTTTTTGTTTTTGTTTTTGCATGTCATCGTGAAAAGTATTGTGTCCCTAATTTCTCTCTTAGTGAGCTTGATATTTGGTACAGGACAGTTATTGAGTTTTCAGTGTTGATTGTGTGTCTACTTATGCCACTGAATTTGGTAATTAAATGTAGAAGTCTAGATTGATGGAGTTTTGGCAGTCTTCTATGTAGGGTACCATGTTATCCCCAAGTAATGATAATTTAACTTCTCGCTTTCCTATCATGTTTTTTTTTTTTCTTTCTCTTGTCTAAATGCTCTGGCTAATGTTTTCAGAATGATACTGAATAAGAGTGGACACAGTGGACATCCTTGTCCTGTTCCTGATCTTAGAGTGAAAACTTCCAGTTTTTGTCCATTTAGTATGATGCTGGAGGTTGGTTTAACATACATGGTTTTTATCAAATAAAGACCATCTATTCCCATTTTCTGTAGGGCTTCATCATAAATGGACGTTGGACTTTGTCACATGCTGTTTCTGCATCCATTGAGATGATCGTATGATTTCTGTCCTTGGATCCGTTAGTATGGTATATTCCATTTATTGATTTATGTATGTTGGACCATGCCTGCATCCCTGGGATGAGTCCCACTTGATCATGCTGTATAATCTTCTTGATGATTTGCTGCATCTGTTTGCTAGTATCTTGTTGAGGACTTTTGCATCTATGCTCATTAGTGAGACTGGCCTCTAATTCTCTTCCTTAGTTGGATCTTTCTCTGGTTTTGGTATCAGGGTAATGCTTGCTTCCAAAAAACGAATTTGGGAGTATTGCTTTGCTTTCAGTTTCATTAAGGAGCTTGCTTTCAATTTCATTAAAGAGTTTGAGAAATAGTGGTGTTAGGTTTTATCTAAATGTCTTGTATGTAGAATTCAGCAGTGTGTCCCATCATGGCCTGGCCTTTTCTGTTGACAGGTTTTAATTACATCTTCAATTTCACTGATTGGTACTGGTTTATTTAGGATTTTTATATCTTCTTGATTCAGCTTTGGTACTTCATATGTATCTGGGCGTCTTTCCATTTCTTCTGCATTTTCCATCTTATTAGAATACAAGTTTTCAAAGTAGGTACAGATGATCTTCTGGATTTCTGAAGGTTCCGTTATCATTTCACCCTTTTCATTCCTAATGCTGTGAATCTGAGTCTCTTCTTTCCTTTTATAGATAAATTTAGATACGGATTTGTCAGTTTTATTTAATCTTCAAAGAACCAACTCAGTTAAGTGATCCTTTGTGTTGTTTTCCTAGTCTCCAGTGCATTAATTTCTGTTCTCTTTATAATTTCCTCCCTCGTATGAGCTTTTGGCTTAGCCTGCCCTTCTCTTCTTTTCCTAGAAGTTTGAAGTCACCATTAGGTGGTTTATTTGGCCTTGCTGTGTTTTCCTGATATGGGTAGTCACTGCTACACATTTCTCTTTTAAGACTGCCTTCATCATGTCCCATTAGTTCCAATGTATTATGCTGTCATTATCATTAAATTGTAGAAACTGTCTAATTTTTTCTTTAATTTCATCTATGGTTGTTCAGGAGGATTCTGTTTAATTTCCAGGTGTTTATGACATTTTTGTGGTTTTCTTTTACCACTGATTTCATTGCATAATGCCATTATATTATGGTCTAATGATATGCATGGGGTAATTTCAGTTCTTTTCCATTTAGTTAAGTATGTTCCATGGCTAGTATGTGGTCTGTTTTGGAGAATGTCCTGTGTGCAGTTGAGAGGAATGTGTGTTCGTTCTCATGTTGTGGAATGGAACACTCTGCCAAGTCTGTTTATTCAAAAGTTTGGTTCAGTTCTGCTATTTCATTGTTGATCTTTTTGTGACAGCAGAGTAGTGATATTCCCCAATATTAGTATATTAATGCTTATATTATTTTTCAGTGTTGATTTTGTGTCCAGCTGTGCCACTGAATTTGGTTATTACATCGAACAGTCTTTTGGTGAAGATTTAGGGGTTTTCTATGATTTATACTGAATAAAAGACCTAACACCACTACTGCTCATTAATGTGTTTTACATAGTTGGATGCACAGCTGTGTGCTGCCTAGGTATGATTGTTTTCTCTTGGATTGTTCCGTTACAAGGATGTAGTGACCTTCTTGTCTCAATCAGTCTTGGCTTGAAATTCACTTTGTCTTCAGATAGAATAGCCACCCCTCCTTTTTTCTGGGTTCTTGTCATGTGGAATATTATTTTCCAGGCTTTGACTTTCAGTCTATGAATTTCTTTTTTGAATTAATTGTGTTTCTTGCTGGATCTTGCTTTTTTATCCATTCCTCCAATCTGATTCTCTTGACTGGTGAATTGAGGCCATTAACATTGATGTTTATAACTGATATGTATTAACTACTCTTTTCATCTTATTTCCCCATTGTTGCTTCCCTTCTCCCTACCCCCCTTCTGTTTGATTACTTGTCTTACCTGGTGGTTTCATTCTGTTATGGTTCATGAAGTTTTAGTCCTTTTATCTCTTTGTAGAATGTCCTTCAAAACATTTGGAGTGCTGGTTTGGTGACCGTGAATTTATGCAGGTGTTCTTTGTCATAGAAGTATCCTATTTCAACACCAGTTTTGAAAGACAATTTTATGGAAGTACATCAATCTTGGTTGGAGGTTGTTTTCTAATCCTAACTAATGGGAGAAAACAGATAAATAGAAGAAGAGATTAGAAGCAGTGCTAGAGTTTAAAGGAAATTTACACAAACTTTGGGAAACTAGTAAAGAAGACTGGAGGGAAAAAAGTAAAAACTGAAGCAGAACACAATAACAAGAAAACTAAAAATAAAACTCATATAAAAACAACAGTAAACAAGGGCAGGAGGAGGAGAAAAGAAAAACTGTCCACTTTGGAGCATGTCACATCACTGGAAGACTGGATAGGAAGAGAGAGCCCAGATTCATGTTGACTAATCCCAGCAAACCAGCCATACATTTACAGCACGGCAGTGGATAATCCCTGTCTTAGTTACTTCTCTTATTGCTGGGACAAATACCCAACACTCAAAATGAGGGAAGGAAAGGTTTATTTAGCTCACAGTTACTGGAGGTTTCAGTTCATATTCAGCTGGGTCCAAGGCAGAGCAGCACATGGCAGAAAGCAACTTTTCATAGTGATGGCAAAGAGCGTAACCAGGGAGATGGTCCAGTAGAATAAGCGCTTGCCTGGCAAGTGCATGGGCCTAAATTCAATCCCTGGTTCCACCAAAAAAAAAAAGATGATTTTTGGCAAAGAGGAAGAAAGCAAGGGAGAAGTGGCGGCAGCCCAAGAAGGTAGCTTTACGTTGAAATGCAAATTACCTGCCCCAGGGCAGATGCAGCATCCACACTCACTGTAGTCAATCAGGAACTCCAGAAGCCACCCCAGGACTGCTTGATGCTTTAGGGGGACAACTATACATAAGCTATAACGATCCCACAAGGCTGAACCTTTAGTTCTACTGAAGTTCAGACTGGTTTCTGGCTGTGAGGCTGGAATCTGATTTGCTCAGCCTGCAAGACTGCATGTGCAGCCTGCAGCACTACTTGTGTGTCCTGCCAGCTTGAACTTGGCTCCTTAACCTACAACTTGAACTCAGTTTGACCTCACCTTGACCCTGGGAACTGCTAGATGGAGCCAGCCCATAGCTGCTCTGAGTTCCAAACTTAGTTGTCCCCTCTCCAAGATGACTACCAGCCAGTGGCCTTCTCCTAGGGCACACCTAAACCAGCCTCTGCAATACACTGTGTCCCTTCCACTGGTACATTTCTTCATGCAGACCTCTGGGGTCACCAGTAGTTACCATTCATCTGCCGGTTCAAGCTGCTTCTCCTGCAGTAGGTCAGAGCTCAAGGATAAAGTGCCATTTGCCACCTCTTCTCAGGTGAAGTCTTGTTGTTTGCTCTTCCTGTGGGTTTCAGTTCTCACTTCAGATACCTGCTGGATCCTGGAGACCCATTTCCCCCTTCTTCTATTCTTCACATACTATATCCCCACAACTGAACCACTGTGTTTAATAACTTATCCAGAAAGTTTTTCTACTGGACTGTCCCACTTATGACTCAGCTTGAACCCCTGGCTCTATTAAAAGTGCTGATGCCAGCACAGTCACAGAAGTCTGTGCTCCTGCCTGCATATCAGAAAAAGCATGACACATTTTTTTGTTGAGGGCCTAGTGTGCCACCTTCTGCCACCAACCATCAAGATTGCCCAGTTTCCACTTCATCAAACCAACACTAGGGCTAAAAGGGTTTGACCTAACTCATCTTTGCAAGATGTCAGTGACTGCACCACCCAACGCATGGCTTTCTAAAGTGATTAAAGGGTAAAAGTACATGGTTATCTTGGTCTCCAGGAGGAAGATCTCTTCAATTTTATGTTAGATGTCACTATATTAATATGAATGCTCAGATCCCCCTGCCCAAGAGGCAGCATAGATCTTGATGTTCAGGTCCAACTTGTGTTATTTCTTGGCTATGGGACTTGTGCATAAGATATTTAACCTCTCTGGTACTTCACTTGTAAATTGGGGATAGTCATATCTACTCCTTAGATTTAATGCAAGAATTAACCACTGTACTAAGTTTTACTCTCTTTTATCTCCCTGTTCATTTTTGGTTTTGGGGGGAGTCAAGATCTCACTATAGCAGTATAGCAGTTTAGGCTAACCTTGAACTCATTGTGTAGCCTAGGCTGGCCTCAAACTCAGCCATCCTCCTCCCTCGGTCTCCAAAATACAGGGATTAAAGGCATGCATCATGATGCCTGCTAGGTCTTACACTTCTAAATACATCCCCTGAGCCTTGCACTTACCAAAGGCTCTATTACATGGTCCATGTAAGCACAGTTTAGGACCAGAACCAGACTCTTAGCAAGTCAGCACCCAACTGAAGGTTACTGTCAAGTACATGTGCTTCCCTCCACCTGCATGCATTTGGGCTCTCCTTCCACTTCAGTCTTTACCTTGGCAATCTTCTGTAGCACACAGTGCCCAACCCTTGACAGCAGTATGATCCTCAGAGTGCCTGAGCCTTCTTTCTAGTTTCAGTGCCTCCCACTCCCTGGGGCATCCTGTGATGTTGTGGAATTAGCTATGTCCTCCTCACACACAGCTTTACTGATACTAAAAGAATAGCTTCCTGCGCCAACCTTATTTGATACACATAATTCATTCCTAGCTCATAGCCCTTTATCCCACCTTGCTGCCAAACTAATTTAGCTGTCAAGTGTGTTTTTCCCTGGTGATACTGGTCCTAAATTTCACCACTCTTCTCTTCTCTCCCTATAAAACCAAGGTGAGAGAAGAGGATGAATGGAATGGGAATAAAGAACTATGCATTGATTTATCTCTTGGATTCTTTTCAAAGGATAAATTTAGTTTCCAAATCCTGATTAATTTCTTTCATTATTTTTAAGGTAATAAATAGATTATCTTATCTACCCTGGAGACAAGGCCAAGAAAATGGGACTCAGACACTGGGTTTAGCTTTTGACAATGACTACAGTTGTATGAACTCTTCGAAAGGATAAAGTAATAGAAGGAAATTAAGCCCAAATGGAGCCTTCTATATGAGTAAGCCAAGTGGCTGACACAGTAGACATTCAAAACATTTACAAGAATGAATGACTGTGTCATTCATTAGCAAATAGTCATTAGCTCATTCAGTATTTCAGTTAACTTCATTTGGGCTGAGTTAGGCAAAGATGAGCTGGCTAACTTTTCTTATGAAGGGCCATATGGTAAGTTTTGTGGGCTTGGGCCATATAGTCTCTGTAGAGATACTCAGTTCTGTCATGGTGTGAGAGCAGCACTAGATCATACATAAATGTGTGAACAAAGCTGTTTTCCCCAAAAACTTTGTTTTATTGCAAAGTATGACAGTAAACTATTGTTTGTCAACCCTAAAGCTAAAAAATAAGAAAGACTTCAAATCATTCTGTGTGGTAGGGTAAGCAGCAATATCTACCTCTAAGCACTTAGTTTCTTCATCTATGAAACAAAGATAAAAATGGCATTCACTTCACAGAGTTGTTAAAAAGGATAAATGTCAAATCTCATGTGAAGCAGTTAATATGGAACACAGAGGATATACCCAGTAAGTGTAAGTCACCATTATCATTTTGATTTATTATTTTGCCATTCCTCATTCCTCCTGCCAATGTTAGCCCCACAAGAGCAGGCACTATGATATATTATTATCAGCATTAGTGATAGTGCCTCACACAAACTACAAGTGTCAGAACTAGATGGAGGATGGATGGGGGATTGGTAGGTAAATGGGGGATGGATAAGCACAGGATATGTAGTTTATGGTCTCTGACTCTGAAGAACTTGCAGTCTGAGGGAGGAAGATGTTTCAAACAAAATGATAAGAAAATAGAATAGAGGAAGCCAGTGGTGAGGAATCTGTTGGAGGAAAGGTAGAACCAATGAATCTTCTGCCAGAAATTCTCTAGGAGCCTCCAGTGCATTCCAGAGCTCAGACCCTTTTATTCTAGAAACACCTGTGGATTCAGCCCCACCATCTGAAATCCAAAAGCACTATGCCAAAGCCAGTATTCAAGGAGGTAGAGAGACATATTTTAGAAGAACTCAGGTTTTCCTCAGCTGTCTTTCAGCCTCTCAACCATTCTGATCCATTCCACACTCCCATGCATTTAGAACAACACTAATCTTAAAACAGAAATGGTAGCCAGCTGTACTGGTGCATGCCTGCAATCCAAGCACTCCGGAAAGTTGAGACAAAAAGATTCCAAGTTCAAACCCAGCCTAGGCAACTTAGTAACTTAGCAAAACCCTGTCTCCAAGCTTAAAAAAAAGAACACTGGGAGGTAGCACCAAGCTGACAAAGTGATGAACAGAAGAGAAAAAGTCTCTGAGAATCTAGTGGCTCCCAGCTGAGTTCAGGCCTGTGGAAAGTTCACTGACAGCTACATGCCAAATAAGTCTGGTCTCAGCCAGAAGGGGCAGGCTCACTGAGATTGTCCACTACCCCACCAAAAAGCTACTGCTGACTTCCGGGGATAAATCAACATGGATCAGGACCCTCTTTCCACATGTTGTCTAACAGTGACAGCAGATACAAGCCTGGACATGGACTTCTTCTTTTTTTCCTCTGTCACTCTCTTGTTTTGATTTGTTTTTGTGGTGGTGGTGGTGGTGGTGGTTTTGTTTTTGGTTATTTTTCTCCTTTGTTGTTCAATTTTTTTTTTTTTTTTATGAGTGTGAATGTGGTTTCTAGCCTCTTTGTGGTTGTGGTTCTTTCTTATTCTTCTTATCTCTTTCTTCTCTCTTTCCCCCCAGTCTTCTGCACCAGTTGTCCATAGTTACCATGATCCCCTTTTGTCGTTCAGCCTTATTTCTTATCTTTTCTTCTACTTTTCTGTTTTCTCACTAACCCATTTTAAACTTTAACACCTGAGGGCAAAATTGACATATTAAGGACTTATATGCCACATACAGTTTTCTAGTTTGTTTTAGATTTTGCTATGTTATATAACCAAAAATCTAGTTTATGTGGTTAAAGGAGGTCAATTAACAGTTATCTCAGTTTGTCATTTTCTAGGCTGTTTGATGCCATTGTCATTGCTGATGATGCTATAGCCAAAAGTGACATAATTATTTTAAACAACTGTTCTTTCTGGTATTCCAAGACTGAGATTGACTAAGGATCACAGAAAATACTATGGCACAATGCAAAAAAAAAAAAAAAAAACAGGGGAGCCAAACAGACAGCAACTGTCCATCCCCAACAAATTAAAGAGCCAGGATCTTACAACAGACTCAAAACTCAAAAATCAGCTACAACTCCAAGATATCTCAGAGAAGTAGTCATTTGCTACGGGTTATAAATACTAGCAATAAAGCAGCCCACCACAGACAATTTACAAACATCACCCCAGGAATTAAACTTAAAAATAAAAGAAAATGAGAAGACACTTAAAATAAGGTGCAACCCCAGACTCAAGAAAGCCACTCATCTGACCTCTCTAAGTGGTAACAACACAGCAATTGAATGCGACACCAGAAAAAAAAAAAAAATCAAATCAGAAATAATCTCTCAGATAACTACAGACATGGTGTCCACAGTGAAAACCATGCTTAGAGACTCTAGAGCTGATGTAGACAAAACAAGAGGATCTTAAGAAAATTGTGGAAGTCATTAATACTCAACATAGGATAGAAATGGAATCATAAGGTACATTCAACCAGATACCCAAGAGAATAGAAATTCTATTGAAAGTATCCACAGGAGATTAAGCCAGTATGAGAACAGAATCTCAGATATGGAAGACAGGCTTAAAGTTAGCAATTATGTAAAAAAAAAAAATTCTTAAAAATAGCAAGGGACCATGAGAAATCAATATAGTAGCTATTAGATGAGGCAAGGAAGAATAACTTAAGATTGATTGGAGTCAGTGGAAAAGCAGGAGGTATCACAAATGATATAAAAAATACTATTCATAAACATTGTGGCAGAAAACTTCCTAGGTGGAGAAAAAGAATTTGAGATACAGGTAAATGAGACATATAGAATTCTATAGCCATGATCAGAAAACAATCTACAGCCAGCCATAGATTCCAGAAATTCTACACAAGAATAGAATCTTAAAAGCTGTTAGGGAGAAGAAACAAATCACATATAAAGGAAAGATTGGAATAAAGTATTTCAAGTTCTAAAGGAAAACAACCTTCAAACCATATTGATGTGCCCTCCAAAACTATTTCTCAAAATTGATGGAGAAATAAGACACTTCCATGACAAAATGTGAGGAAATTTTTGACCAACAAATCAGCACTCCAAAATGTTTTGAAGGACGTTCTAGAAAGTGTTGGAGTCTACAACTCCATCAACCCCAACAAAGGAATCTACCATGCAAGGCAAAGATGGCACTTGCTTGTAATCCCACCTTTTAGGAGGCTGTAAACAGGCAGATCACCATGAGTACAATCTAGTAGTGAGACCCTGAACACCCTGTAGGACCTTCCCTAAAATACAAAAAAAAAAAAGTAGGAGAAGCACACAACAGGAAAATAACATGACAAGGAGTGATAGATAGATAGATAGATAGATAGATAGATAGATAGATAGATAGATATAGATAGATAGATAGATAGATAGATAGATAGATAGATAGATAGATATAGATAGATAGATAGATAGATAGATAGATAGATAGATAGATAGATAGATAGATAGATAGATATAGATAGATAGATAGATAGATAGATAGATAGATAGATATTTAATGTAGTTAACATTGACACACTGGCAGAATCGATCAAGAAGTAAGATCCAACAATATGCTGCACAAAAGAAACATATATAATTTCAAAAGAAATTCATACACTTAAAATCATCCAACATCATACTAAATGGATTAAAAATCAAAGGCTGGAAAACAATACTCCATGTGACAAGAACCCAGAAAAAAAGCAAAGCAAACTATTCTATTTGCAGACAAAGTGAATTTCAAGCCAAGACTGAATGAGACAAGAAGCTCACTACATCCTTGTAAAGAGAACAATCAAAGAGAAGAGATAACAATCATAAACATCTATGCAACATATACCAGAACATCCAACTGTATAAAACAAATTTTAATGGATATGAAAAATAAAATAAACACTAATACAACAATATTAGAGAATCTCAGTACTCTGCGGTCACAAAAAGAAAGACCAACTAGTCAAAACATTAACAATGAAATATCAGAACTGAAGCAAACTTTTTTTTTTTTTTTTTTTTTTTTGTGGAACCAGGGATTGAACTCAGGCCCTTGTGCTTATTCCACCGAGCCAACTTCCCGGCCCCTAAACCAAACTTTTGAACAAACAGACTTAGATGTCTGTAGCGTGTTCCATTCCACAACATGAGAACAGATACACATTCCTCTCAACTGCACACAGGACATTCTCCAAAACAGACCACATAGTAGCTCATGGAACACACTTAACTAAATGGAAAGGAATTGAAATTACCCCATGCATATCATCAGACCATAATGTAATGGCATTATGCAATGAAATCAGTGGCAAAAGAAACCACAAGAATGTCATAAACACCTGGAAATTAAATAACATTCTCTCGAACAACAACCAATGAGTCCCAGATGAAATTAAAGGAAAAATTAAACAGTTTCTACATTAAATGATAATGACAAGGCAATATACTAATGAAATGATGAAAGCAATCCTAAGAAGAAATTTATGCCAATAAATACCCATATCAAGAAAACAGAAAAAATGCAAATAAACAACCTAATGGTGACTTCAAACTTCTAGGAAAAGAAGAGAGGGCAGGCTAAGCCAAAAGCTCATACAAGGGAGGAAATTATAAAAAGAACAGAAATTAATGCACTGGAGACTAGGAAAACAATACAAAGGATCAATGAATTTATCTAAACTTATCTATAAAAGGAAAGAAGAGACTCAGATCCACAGCATTAGGAAGGAAAAGGGTGAAATGACAACAGAACCTTCAGAAATCTAGAAGATCGTCTGTACCTACTTTGAAAACTTGTGTTCTAATAAGATGGAAAATGCAGGAGAAATGGAAAGATGCCCAGATACACATGAAGTACCGAAGCTGAATCAAGAAGATATAAAAATCCTAAATAAACCAGTACCAATCAGTGAAATTAAAGATGTAATTAAAACCTGTCAACAGAAAAGGCCAGGCCATGATGGGACACACTGCTGAATTCTACATACAAGACATTTAAACAAAACCTAACACCACTATTTCTCAAACTCTTTAATGAAATTGAAAGCAAGCTCCTTAATGAAACTGAAAGCAAAGCAATACTCCCAAATTCAGTTTTTGGAAGCAAGCATTACCCTGATACCAAAACCAGAGAAAGATCCAACTAAGGAAGAGAATTAGAGGCCAGTCTCACTAATGAGCATAGATGCAAAAGTCCTCAACAAGATACTAGCAAACAGATGCAGCAAATCATCAAGAATATTATACAGCATGATCAAGTGGGACTCATCCCAGGGATGCAGGCATGGTCCAACATATATAAATCAATAAATGGAATATACCATACTAACGGATCCAAGGACAGAAATCATACGATCATCTCAATGGATGCAGAAACAGCATGTGACAAAGTCCAACGTCCATTTATGATGAAGCCCTACAGAAAATGGGAATAGATGGTCTTTATTTTTTTTTCCATTTATAGATGGTCTTTATTTGATAAAAACCATGTATGTTAAACCAACCTCCAGCATCATACTAAATGAACAAAAACTGGAAGTTTTCACTCTAAGATCCGGAACAGGACAAGGATGTCCACTGTGTCCACTCTTATTCAGTATCATTCTGAAAACATTAGCCAGAGCATTTAGACAAGAGAAAGAAATAATAAAAAAAAAAAGATAGGAAAGTGAGAAGTTAAATTATCATTACTTGGGGATAACATGGTACCCTACATAGAAGACTGCCAAAACTCCATCAATCCAGACTTCTACATTTAATTACCAAATTCAGTGGCATAAGTAGACACAAAATCAGCACTGAAAAGTCAATAGCTGTCCTGTACCCAAATATCAAACTCATTGAGAGAGAAATTAGGGACACACCCACCACATTTCATAATAGCATTACTCCACATTGAAAACTACAGCACTCTGAAAAAGCAGGCTGAAGCAAATATTAGAACACTGAAGGGCCAGTCAAATAGCTCAGTGGATTAAAGTGCCTGCAATCGGGCACAGGAGCCAGGTGTTCAATCCTCAGACCTGCTGTGCCAGCCCCGCCCCCAGGGCCCACTGAGAGGGTAATTGAGATTGGGCGTGGTTGTGCTCACCTTTAATTCCAGCTCTTGGGAGACAGTAAACAGGCAAATCACTACAAGTAGTGAGACCTTGAAAACCATGTAGACCCTTCCCTAAAAAGATACAAAAAAGAAACAAAATTGAAAGATATCCCTTGTTCTTGGGTAGAAAGAGCCACAATAGTGAAAATGGCTATACAAAACTGTTATCAGATTTAATGCAGTTCCAATCAGCTCCAATAGCATATCTCACAGAAACAGAAAACAAACCTA
This sequence comes from Ctenomys sociabilis, assembly GCA_004027165.1. Lineage (NCBI taxonomy): Eukaryota > Metazoa > Chordata > Mammalia > Rodentia > Ctenomyidae > Ctenomys > Ctenomys sociabilis. The sequence goes on along the minus strand of PVKA01001836.1, from coordinate 53,653 downwards.
AAATTCATTTGGAACCTGAAGAGACCTAGAATAGAAAGGCAATTCCCAGCATTTGGGAGGCTGAGGCAGGAGGATTGTTGTGAGTTCGAGACCAGCCTGAGCTACAAAGTGAGCTTAAGGCCAGCCTGAACTGCATAGTGAGACCCTGTCTCAAAAAAATAAAAAATAAAAAATAAAAGAAAGAAAGGCAATTCTGGGCAACAACAGCAAGGCAGGGGGCATCACAATCCCTGACTTAAAATTATACTATAAAGCTACTGTGACAAAGGTAGTATGATGCTGGAAAAAATAATAATAAATAAGTAAATAATAAAATAGAGCCAAAGATCAATGGAATAGAAAATTAGATACAGAAACAGCTCCGGGTATACTCAACCACCTTATGTTTGACAGAAATGCTAAACACATTCACTGGAAGAAAGATAGCCTCTTTAATAAATGGTGCTGGAAAAATTGGCTCTGCACATGCCAGATATTAACATTGGACCCATATCTTTCACCATACACTAAACTAAATCCAAAATAAATTAAAGATCTAAGCATTAAAACAGAAACATTAAATCTTCTGGAAAGGGCTAGGGAGATGGCTCAGTAGAATAAGTGCTTCCCTGGCAAGTGCAGGGGCCTGAGTTCATTCCCCAGTTCCACCAAAAAAAAAAAAAAAAAAAAATCTTCTTGCAGATAAAATAGATGAAGCTCTTGGAGACATTGGTATAGGCAAAGACTTTATGAATAAAACCCTACTTTCTCAGGAACTATCACAAAGAATCAACAACTGAAATCGCATCTTATTAAAAAGCTTTACACAGTGAGAGGAACCAGCAACACTGAAGAGGCAACCCACAAGGTGGGAACAAATGATTACTATGGAGAACGTATGACGAATTCATAAAAATTAGAACTCTCAAGTTTAAAGACCCAATACAAAAATGGGCATCTGAGAAGACTACCTACTTCTCAGACAAAGAAATGAAACAGGCCAGGGAGATAGCTCAGTGGAATAAGCGCTTCTCTGGCAAGCGCAAGGGCCTGAGTTCAATCCCCAGTTTCGCCAAAAAAAAAAAAAAAAAAGAAAAGAAATAGAACAGCAAATAAGTATATAAAAAAGAGTTCAATATCACTGTTCCTTCAAGAGATGCATATTAAAACAATACAGATTTTCTATCTCACACTAAAAAGAATGGCTGTTATCAAGAAATCAACCAATAGCAAATGCTAGCAGCATTGTGCAGGAAAGGAACCCTTTCTACTCTTGGTGGGAGTGTTGACCCATGCAATCATTGTGCAAATCAGTGAGATATTGTTCAGAAAACTAGAATTGGAGGTCCACTTGACCCAGCGATTCCCCTTCTGCATATCTTCCCAGAAGAATTAGAAGCATTGTATCACAGCAGTGCATACACACCCATATAGCAGCACAATTTGTATGGCTAGGTCTTGGAAACAACCCAAATGCCCATTAACCAAGAAATGGATAAAAAAGATGTGATCTTTTATATAATTCAGTACTATTCAGCATAAAGAAGGGTAAACTGGAGACTTTCATAGGTAAATGGATATAACTGGAGACTCATAAGTGAAATAAACAAAATGCACATGGGTAAACATATTATTGTCACCTAGTGTGAGAAGCTGAGAGAGTAAATAAAATCCAAAATGTAAATAGACACTGTAAAATGGGAAGAAACTTCAAAAGGAAAGAGGGGGCTGGTAAGCAGCTAAAGTGCCTGCTTAGGCAAGCTAGGTAAGCTCAGGTACTGTAGTTCAATCCCGAGCACCACATGCCATGCCAGTCCTGCCCCCAGGGCCAGCTGAGCCAGCCAGAGTCCAGGTGTGGTGGCACACACCTATAATCCCAGCGCTGGGGAGGCTGAAAACAGGAGGATCACTATGAGTCTGAGCTGCGTAGTGAGACCCTGTAACAACCAAATACATTTAAAAAAAAAAAAAAAAAAAGAAAGAGAGAAAGGAGCCAAGGAGATGGCTCAGGAATAAGTGCGTCCCTGACAAGCACAGGGGCCTGAGTTTAATCCTCGGTTCTGAAAAAAAAGAAAGGAAAGAGAAACTGAAATGAGGGAAAGGAGGGGGATATATATATATATATATATATATATATATATATATATATAATGTTACTTAAGACAGTTATGCTACCAATTTTCTTAGTTCATTGAAAAAGGTTTGTGCTAATATTGTTTTTTGGGGGGGGCTAATATTGTTTGGACAATCAAATGCTAATATCTTACACTCTAAGTAACTAATTTAAGTATAATAATGTGCAATGTGCTAACCATTGTTACCCTCCTATTATCTTTTGAATGTTTTTTCTTTTTAAAATTAAAAAAAAAAAAAATGTAGCACAGTGTGAACGCACTGGGTTCAATCCCCATACTACAAAAACAAATAAATAAATAAAATATTCTTTTTAAATTTTTGTTTTGTTTTAATATATTTGATATAAAGTCTCAATACACAGCTCAGATTCATCGTGATCCTCCTGTTTTCAGCCTCCCTGTGCTGGGACTACCTGCAAGCACGACCACGCCTAGTCTTGGTGGCTGGCTCAGTGTGCCCAGGGGAAACAACTGGTTCGAACCCCAGTCCCTACACTTACCTAAGCAGGCACTTAGTCCACTGAGCTGAAAATACTCTTTTTAAAAAAGAGATGCTGAGCATGGTGGTGCACACCTGTAATCACAGCACAGAAGAATTGCTGAGAGTTGGGGGCCAATCTGGGCTACAAAGTGAGTTCAAGGCCAGCTGAACTACATAGCGACACCCTGTCTCAAAAAGATAATAAATAATAGGATAAAGCAAAGCCTTTTGGGCGCCACAACAAGGTAAAGAAAGTTAAAAAGAAAAAGAAAAGAATTTCTTTAAAAGCAAGTTTGTTACCTTAAGTCAGATTTTTTCCTTCAGGCCTTTAACCATTTACTTCTGGTGAAAATAGCTCTGGCTTGTTGAGGACACTTTCTCTCTAATGTAACAATTGATTGAATCACCACAGATTGGAAAGCACCGGGGCCTGAACTCTGATTGCTGCTTGACCTCAGACAAATCCCTCACATCTCTGAACTTATGTCTCCTCAGCTGTAAATGAGGAAATTAGGCTCTGTGGCTCCTGTCCTAAGCCAGCATGCAAATCCCTCATGGCATAGCACACAGTGCCCCTGAGGATGGATCCCCAGTGGCAGGATAGTCTTCCTCAGGTCCATTGATGGTGAAATGCTGCCGGGGACTTGGGAATGGGTCTAAGTCACATGGGAGTAGTCTTATGGCTAGAAACTCTAAGTCAGTCATTATGTCCTTACTAAACAAAGCATAAAGTATAATGAAGGCCACTGTGGCAGAAAGTGAGGGGTGCCTTAGGCCCCTCTGGCCCTTGAAGCCATTGGCAGATTCTTTCCTATCCTTAAAGACTATGGTTTGTCTCTTCAGGATATGGACTTGCCCTCCTTCGCTCTCCATTTGTTATCAGAGAGCTTACCTTCAAGTTCCCCGTCACAGCCGGGCGTGGTGGCGTAGGCCTGTAATCCCAGCACTCGGGGAGGCTGAGGCAGGAAGATTGTTGTGAGTTCGAGACCAGCCTGAGCTACAAAGTGAGCTTAAGGCCAGCCTGAACTGCATAGTGAGACCCTGTCTCAAAAAGACTAAAAAAAAAAAAAAAAGTTCCCTGTCACTATCCTATCCCCAGGAGTCCAAAAGACCCCTCTGAACCCCAGTGAAGACTTATTTCCATCCCAGATCCCCTGAGGTCACCACCACACACCCTTCCTTAAGGACACCCAGTCAGGACAATAGTTCTCCCCAACAGGGAGTATGAGAAGCTCTTCAGGAGCACACCTGCTCCTGATTCTGACATGTCCCCAGGGGCAGGTCCCCTGGTCATCCCTGAATTTTGGACACCCAAGTTGAACTCCCCAGGAAGAGCTGCAGAAATCTAGGCCATGGAGTGCTCAGTAAGGGCTAAGGTTTACATCCACATCCTGCCAAGCCTGAGGAAGGTAGTAGGAGTTGGGACAAGGAGAGGCAGAGAAGTGCGCACTCACTCTGTCACCCACGCACCGTGTGGCATTTCCCTGTGGGAAGCAAAGTGAAGACAAGCTAGACTTGGTAGATCATCTTAATTATTCGCTCTGCGTGATGTCTTTTCTCCTCCAGTTTTTCTTGGCAAGCACTGAGGCAGAGTGGGTCTGGTGGGAGGGCGGAGAAGCCTTCTTCACTTCTATTCTACCATATTCACCTTCCCCTTGGATTGCTGTGGTTAGAAGGATGCTTTTGAACTTCATTAGAGCAGTTCTGCCTCAACTTTTATCCTTATAAAAATTCCCCGGGGAATCCTGTGAAAGAGCGCGAGTATAGATGGCTAATATTCTGTATCTCCAGAAGGCTCCCAGGATACTGCTGAAATGTGGGCCACACTTTGAGCACCAAGGGGAAAGGGCTGGACTACTCCATTCTGGCTGTGAGCTGCCCAGCTCTCTAAGGCTCCTGGCATCTCCTGCTAGTCGTCCCTCCCACCTCCTGGAGGCTGGGTCTTCAGTAGTGTCTTTTCTGTGGGTGTTTAACATGATCGAGTGCACATGAATCCTATTTTTTTTTTTTTTTTTTTTTTTTTTTTTTTTTTTTTTTTTTTTTTTTTTTTTTTTTTTTGTCTTTTTGAGACAGGATCTCACTATGCAGTTCAGGCTGGCCTTAAGCTCACTTTGTAGCTCAGGCTGGTCTCGAACTCACAACAATCCTCCTGCCTCAGCCTCCTGAGTGCTGGGATTACAAGCATGCGCCACCACGCCCGGCATGAATCCTATTTTATTCTTCAGTGTAAAAAGCAGAATCAGCCTGGGCATGGTGACACATGGCTCTAACCCCAGAACTCAGAAGGCTGAGGCAAGAGGATATGAGTTCAAGGCCAGCCTGAGCTACAGGATGAGACCCTGTCTCAAAAAGTCAAAAATAAGGGGGAAAGGAAGAGAAACGTTTTTAAAAATTAGAAAAGATGGAAAAAAAAATTGTAAATAGAGAAGGGAAGAAGGCTTGAAGGCAGAAGAAGGGAATAGAGAAAAAAAATCAAGTTCTATCCTGCACAAGCATGAACTCCCTATGATGAATGCTATCATTCTATATACCTAAAATATACCAGTAAAAATCATTTTCTTTGAAAAAATTCAAAAGTTAAAAAAAATTTAAAACAGAAGCAATGGAAACCTCCAGTCGCCTACAAAGGATCTGATTTCTTTTAGTTCAGAGCCAGTAGAATTTAGGGGAATTTTACTATGTTCCCCTTACTTCCCTAGGGATGCTGCAGTCATTTCTGGCTGTCCAACAAAGTACCACAAAATGTACTTCAAGCAACAAGTATTTATTCTCTCAGAGTTTCATTATTTGTTCATTCGTTTATTTGTTTTAAATTTTTATTAGTATAAGTTCGCAGTACAGAATGATCACCTGCCTCACGGGGAGCTGGTACAGGCTCAGAGTACATCTCAAATGGTCTCATCCCCTTCCTGTCCCCTTTCCCCCTCCCTCCACCTCTTGGTTCTGTTCCCATTTGCAAAAGATCTATCTCCTTCTATCTTTTATTCTGTTCTTTATAGTTTGCATTTCTTATATAAGAAATCACGTGGCATTTAACACAGGTGTGCATGTACCACTGTAATAAGATGTCTTTTACTCAAGAAGATACCTAGAAAGGGAATAGCTGGGTAAAACACAAATTCTACTTTTAGGTTTTGTTTTTTTTTTTTTTTTTTTTTTTTTTTTTTTTTTTTTTTTTTTTTTTTTTTTTTTTTTGTCTTTTTGAGACAGGGTCTCACTATGCAGTTCAGGCTGGCCTTAAGCTCACTTTGTAGCTCAGGCTGGTGTCGAACTCACAACAATCCTCCTGCCTCAGCCTCTCGAGTGCTGGGATTACAGGCATGCGCCACCATGCCCGGCTTCTACTTTTAGTTTTTTGACAGATCTCCATACTGATTTCTTTAGTGGTTATACTAATTTACATTCCTATCGAAAATGTAGATGTCCCCTCTCCCCAGCTTATCAGCATTGGTTATTATCTGATTTCTTGATGACAGCCATTCTTTCTGGAATTTCAGTGTTGTTCTAAGTTGCATCTCTCTAATGGCCAGAGCATCTGAACATTTTTTTTCACATATTTATTGCTTATTTGTACTTATTCTAAAAAGTGTTCGAGTTGTCTGTTTTCGACTCTTCCATCTATTTTTCTAACTTCTTTATATATGTTATATATTAGTTCTCTGTCTGAAAAATAGTTGGGGAAAAAAATGTTCCCACTCTGTAGGCTGTTTCTTCACTTTATTATTCCCGTTCCTGTGCAAAAGCTTTTTAACTTGATATGTCCTATTTGTTGATTCTTGATATTACTGGGATTCTGTTCAGAAAGTTCTTGCGTATGCCTGTGTCTTCAAGAGTTTTACTCATTTTATTACCCATCAGGTTGTTTCTGTTCTAGCACTGAGTTTGTTTTTTTTATCTGTTTTGATTTTAGCTTAGTATGTGGTGAGACATACAGGTCTAGATTCAACCCTCTGCATGGGGCGGCCAGTGCTCTCAGCAGCACTCGTTATCTTCCTCCAGTGTATGTTTTTGGCCCTTTTCTCAGAGATCAGATATCTAATCGTGCCTGAGGTTTTTTTTCCTGCATTCTCTGTTCTGCCCAGTGGGTCCACTTGTCTGTTCTTGTGCCAGTGCCATGCTGTTTAATACCGTAGCTGTGCGTTTTAACTTGAAACTCAGAATGTGATGATGATTCCTGCTCTGCTCTTGTTACCCAGGATTGCTTTTGCTATTCTGGGTCACTTCTGGTTTTATATAAATTTTAGGATTGTTTCCTCTAGTTCTCTGAGGAAATGCTGTTGGTATTTTGATTGGTATCATGTTACATCTATATGACGGTTTTAGAAATATGGCCATTTTGACTCCGGGTTCTGCCTATACAGGAAGAAGGAGTTTCATTCCATTTTCCCATGTGTTCTTTGATTTTCATTTTCAGAGTGCTGTAGTTTTCATTATAGAGGCCTTTAGTCTCCTTGGTTAGGTTAATTCCTACTTGTTCTTGATGCTCTTGTGAAAGGTACTGATTTTCTGATTTATCTCTATCTCAGACCGTGTGTGGTTGGGAAAGCAGGAGCAGCTTGGCTGGGTGGTTTGGCAGGGGCTGAGTCAGGAGTCCGGCTGGGGCTGCAGTCACTTCCAGGGTTGACTGGGCTGGAGGATTCACTTCCGATACAGCACATTTGCATGGCTGTTGGCAAAAGACCTGTTTTTTGCTGGCTGTTGGCAAAGGGCATCTGTTCCTCACCACACAGACCTTCCTGTTGGGCAAAACAAGCATCCTCAAGCAGAGCTCAGGTCCGGAAAGAGACAGCCGAGTCACTCTGCACCAGGCCTCAGAAGACAGACACTTTCACTTCTGTGAGCAGCAAGTCCTGTGGTGCAGAGCATTCAGCTCTGAGCAGCTCAGAAGCCAGCATGTCCTGCTGGGTGCGCTGGAGCCTCTGAAAGGCACAAGAGGTCAGCAGCAGAAGCCCAGCAGACAGCAAGGGAGCAGCGGCAGCTGGAGAACGCACCAAGCACGTTCATGTTGAAAAAGGGTGTGGGATCATCACCTGATAATTCTTATTAATGAGCATGTGAAGCTCAGGGATAAGTGAAGCTGAGATTGGAAAAAATAGAAGAAAGAATGCGTGCTGATTATCAGACCAGAAGTACCACTTATAGAACACTGAGCAATCTGTGTGAATGGGGAAGGTGAAAGAAGTCAGAATTTGAAACAGAAGAATGAAGAAATAAAAATGGAGCTAAGAATTTATCTGTAATCCAAAGTGCCACACTAAGGAAATACTAATCTGCTTATGTGTACTTGTATACTTTGCTAAACCTACATGCATTATTTAATAGAAGTATATATATATATATATATATATATATATATATATATATATAGCACCTTCCAAGGAAAATGGTAAAATCAGGAATCTCCTTCTGCTTGCAGAAGTGCAAGTCTTCACAAATTGGGGAAATGTGCAAAGCATAGCCCTGCTCCTAGGAAGGGCCCAGGCGTCCCAGATCAGGGGACACACACACAGAACAGAGAGAAAGCAAGTCACTAAGTCCATACCACACTCAAAAGCCCAACTGAATTGTGAAATGAAGAGGGTCAAAGAATTAGGGGACATATTTGAAATCATCACAGATGCTCCCGCATCAAGGAGCCACCAATAGGAAGTGACCCAAGGACTTGATGCACCTCAGAGCCTCATGGATTTCTCTTAAGAAACTGTGAGATTATGATCATCAAAGATCACACTTCTAAGGGGCTAGAGAAATAGCTCAGCAGCATATACGCCTGCCTGGCAAGCACAAGGTCCCAAGTTTGATCCTCAGTACCGCAAAAAAAAAAAAAAAAAATTCACACCTTTCATGAACACATTTCCCCATAGGGTCATCAATTCTGTCCCAGCTGGACTGAGTCCATCCAACTACAGTGTCAGGAGGGTGAAATAATGCAGGGATTAGACGCCAAGTTTATGAATTTGAATCCGGACTCTGCCTCTGTGTCATATGTCCATGACAAAAATCACAAGAGCCTCAGCTTTATCTGTAAAAGTGGGCAAAATAACAATGCCCGTGTAAGGTGTGTGACACCAGACTGGAGGCAGGAAGTCTCCACACACACCAGCTGCTCTAGGCTGTCCTCCTTCACCCTACTTCCATCTGAGGCAACCTTCCTGTATTTGAAGAGGTGCTGGCCACAGGTTTCTGCTGAATTTTTGTGTTTCCTGCACCAGTGCCTCTTCTTGCACATTGTCCAGATCCCAGTTGACCTCTGCCAATAGTTGTAGGCTATTTCTACTTATAGACAGGCTCTCTTTGAGCACTGAGTCCAAACTCATCCTTAGGCCAGTTCCTTCTGTTCACGCCAGAGGCCAGCATAGCAGGAGGTCCAGCATGCTTGTTTCTGATGGCACTGACTGGCCTGGGGCTGGTTCCTTCCAAATCCCAGCACTTGGGGACAAGTGCTTTTACCAGGAAGTACCATTTCTATTTTGAGCTATGGAAGGAAACTGACAAGTTGCTTTGAATTGAACCTCAAATCAGTTCAAAGCAAAATGTACTATAAAGAGTCTCCTGGGAAATAGAAAATGTATTTGTTCTACACTGTTTTGAGAATTTTTTTAATGACAAAGATTTTGATAGGTTTACATTACATATTTATGTCTTTAAAGCAATCAAAGAAATCCTCTCTAGTTTATTCTGTTTTCTCTCCAGGTATTTAGTCTTCCTGCAGATCAAAAGGGATCTCTACCATGGCCGCCTCCTCTGTAAAACATCTGATGCTGCCTTGTTAGCAGCTTATATCCTTCAAGGTAATGACTTTTGATGAGGTAAATTCACTTTTCCTGCTAAGTACTGATTATATTATTTCAGTTCCACAGATGACTACTTCTTGAATCTGAACAGTATCTAACTTGAAGCAGAACCCAAGTTAAAGGATTTTGCTGAGATTCCCTAGAGCTAGAAAGCACTGAGCACTAAATCTTCCACCTTACCTGAGGCCTCATTCTCAGCCCCTCTAAGTGCTTCTGACTGTGTTGGGGATTTGCCCTGTCCCCTTGTCGGTGACATGAAAACCCCAGACAATAATTGAAATCAATTTTGTCCTTGCCTCTCACACTAATCTCAAAAGATGTGGAGACCGGCATTCTGGCATCTGTTTGAGAGGCTGTCAGATCAGGGTTGAAAAAGTTTCAAAGCAACAAGCACAATTCCTAATGAGGTAATAAGGAAAAGTCGGGCCTTACTTGGCTAATGCCCAGGTTGATGTTTTCTTTGCAAAGCAATGGAGAGAGATGTACCTCTTACATGTGTCTCTTCCTCCTGTCATCAAGTGCTGAGGGTGCTTAGGTATCACTTCTAAATTTCCTAATACTTACCTGAAACTTTCATTACCACTGGATCATTCTGGATCAAAGCATTAAAATCATGAAATTTCCATCAAAGAACCCAAACACTTACTTGGAAATCTGTGAACTCCCAGAAACATGTTGTGAAGAGAAACTGTTTGCCAATAAGAAACGAAGTTCTTTTTGGCAGGAAAAAAATATCACAACTGTGTTAAGAATGTGAAAGTAAAGTTGGCTGTGGTGGTGTGTACCTGTAATCCCAGCACTTGAGAGGCTGAGGCAGGAGGATTGCTAGGTGTTCCAGGCCAGCCTGGGCTACAAAGTGCACTTAAGACCAACCGGAACTGTGTAGTGAACTCTTGTCTCAAAAAGACCAAAAAAAAAAATCTGAAAGTAAGTCCTTGCCTTCTGAGATTCTTATTTTGAAAAATCTACAAAATGAGAAGTTTGCTTGATAGTTTAAGGTCCCAAAAATGCCCCTTTCCTTTTTAAAATGAAAGCCTGGTCTGAGCTAAGTGCAGACTTTAAACTCTAGTCCTTTCTTCAGTTTTGCCTAAATAATCACATTAAGTTCTTATTCTTGTTTTTTTCCTTAATGACCAACATTGATGCTTTCCAGCTGGTGGTTTCTAAATAAAATAAAAATAAATGACTCCAGGGTTCAAAAGCTACCCCAGATTGCAGGGGAATGCTTTCATCTCTTGCTAAACAATAAAAATTTCCACATAATTTGGGTGGCACCATAAGTATATTTGTGATTTAAAAAAAAAAAAAAAAAAAAACAGGGGCAGGGGAGATAGCTCTGTAGAATAAGAGCTTTGCTGGCAAGCGCAAGGGTCTGAGTTCAATCTCTGGCTCCAGCAAAAACACACCCCACGCACGTGGGCGCACACACACACATGCCCCAAATGCAGTATTTCTCCTTGAGAATAGGGTGTGTCCTCCTGAAATCTCCTCCTGCCCCTCTGGAGTGGTGGGGCTCCCCCAGGGAAGGGCAGGGATAACCACAGAGCCGCTAGAGCTTCCTCCTTCCCTTCATCACAGCCAGCAAGTACCCTGTGAAGTGCTTCCCATGGAAGCTGGACTCTGGCCTGAACACACACCACAGGCCCACCCCTATGTCACAGACCTAAGACTCCTAGTTGTGTTATGGATTGAGCTTTCTTTGTGAGTGGCTGAAAGAGAAGCCTCGCTGCCCCCCTCAGGACACTGAGAAATCAGCCTTACACCTTGGTTCTCCTGAACTCAGCAGCAGTAACTGGTTATACCCAACCTCCCAAGTCTCTGGGCCACTAGCAGGGCCCCGGCACCTGTTCAGCCTCCAGTGAAAATATTAAAATGTATCCTTATGGGTTGATTTGGACAGAAGATGTTCTATTGGAGCATGACTCATTCTTCAACTTGCTTCATTGATGCTAAAATCCTTGGAATCAGATTTAGACTTCTGCCAAGGCCCAGGCCCAGGAGGCTCTGTCTTCCTGTTGAGCTCACTGCTTCCTCCTGCACAGATCATTGTTCCTGGCCCTTGTCTCAGGCCTGAGCTCCAGGGCCGTAGTGTAGGCTTTTGCTCTTTTATTGCAGCTTTATTTGTGGCAACCTCAGCACACAGGTCAGCTGTTCTGGCTCGGAGCTTAAATGTGAACATCAGCCTAGTAGGCTCACCGGGGAGAACAAAGGCGCTCCCAGGCCTCTGCTCGGGTTTGCTGTCCTCGCTCAGCCCACTGCATGCCGCTGGATGCTGCTGTGTGTGTTAATTTTGCTTTGCTTTACTGACGGCAATTCACCTCTCTCCACAATTATTTTCTTCTACCTCACTTTTGAAAGCGGAGATTGGAGATTACGACCCAGGAAAACACCCTGAAGGCTACAGCTCCAAGTTCCAGTTTTTTCCTAAACATTCAGAGAAGCTGGAAAGGAAAATTGCTGAGATTCACAAGATGGAACTCAGGTGTGTGACATTCACTTCAGGCCTGGGGAACTGAGCCACTCCCTGGGCTGTGTACTTAGGTATACGCATGATGGTCCCTGGGCTTCCCTAATCCTGGGATGCACTGTTTCCAGGGCCCACTGGAGGCACACCCCCAGCCCTATGAGCTTACTCCCAAGAAGAATGATATAAGGCAAGAGAGAAGTTGTACATGGGGGAAACTGAGAGAGATGTTTGCTTCCCAGAGCGAGAGATATGGAGAAATGCATGAACTAAGGAAAAAGAAAACAAACAAAGGCTAAAGGGTGTAGCTCAGTGGTAGAGCATTTACCTGGCCTGCAAAAAGCCTCAAGTTCAGTCCCCACACAGGGAGAGGGGTGAGGGCTGGAGCTGGTGCTCAGTGTAGAGCACTTATTTAGCATGGTAGGCCCCAGGTTTAGTCCACAGCACCACAAAGAGAGGGAAGGGGAGGGGAAAAGGCAAAGGCTGAGCAGGGATGTAAAAACTGGCAGACATCTGTAATCAGTCTGTGACAGGTGAGAGGTGGCTTCTGGCTAGAAGATGGACTGCACAGCGCTGGCCTCAACCTACAGAGGCAAACGTCCCTAAAAAGCACATTAATTGGAGACTCGGTCCTCACTGTAGCTCACCCCCTATGCCCACCTGAGCCTCTGACCCTGCACAGAGGAGAGCTGGCTTCATGCAGGGGGTTTCATCATCCCCTAACTCCTCTTGGTTGTCCAGAATGCACAGGTCACCTTGGAACGGCATTCATTTGGCCCTTCAGCCATAAGCAGAAGGGCCAACCATGAAGACAGACTTCACAAGGCAGCAAGAGAATGCACGGCTCCACTTCTCAGCACCCTAGTGCACAGCCTTCCCCAGGTGGTGTGAAGGCCACAGCTCCTGCAGTGGAGTCTTATAAAATAGGACATATGCCATCGTTTTATTAGCTTTTTAATCATTAGGAATGTTTGTATATTTACTGTTCTAAGGAAAGACTGTGCTCAGGGCAGGACCATTTCTAATAATGCTAAATCTGAACTAGTTCCTTCCCTACAACAAAAAATCCTATAGGAAGATGCAAAGGTTTTATCAAGTATGACCCAGAGCCACCTCAGCCTTTGGAAACAGACCACACACACACACACACACACACACACACACACACACACACACACACCATCATCATCATCACATGAGCAGGACCCCTCCCTGGCACCTGGTGAGGGGAGGCCCCATCAGAGGTGGGATCCTTTGTGTTTCCACCCCTGTTCCAGGCCAGCAAAACAGGCCCCTCAAGTCCCTCCTATCATTGAGGAAATAGTGCCCCCTTGTGGCAAAGATCTGAATAAATGACCAAGTGTGATGGCCTGTAATCCCAACAGGCCATCACACTTGGTGTGATGCTGAGGCAGGGAGGACCCCCACAAATGTGAGGCCATCCTGGACTACATAAATGAGTTCAAATAGCTCAGCAGACAGAGAGCCTGCCTAGGCAAGCACAGAGACCAGGGTTCCATCCCCAGCACCACATGCCCTGATGTCCTCGCCCCCAGGCCAGCTGGGCTGGATGAGTTGGGGTATGATGGTGCATGCCTGTAATCTCAATACTGGGGAGGCTGAAAACAAGAGGATCACTACAAGTCCGATCTGCATAGTGAGACCTTGTACCAAACACATTTTTAAAAAACTAATAATAAAATAAATGAGTGTTCATGATCAGCCTGAACTATAGAGTGAGATCCTGTCTTAAAAAAAAAAAAAAAAAAAAAAAAAACTGGGGATATGCCTCAGTGGCATAAGTGCCTGCCTGCCAAACCCAAGGTCCCAAGTTCAGTCCCCAGTACTGAAGAAAAAAAAAAAATTCCCACTAAGCACAGACCTGTGTGGGGTCTCGTGACTCAGAGTAGCCTACCACACACCTGCAATCCCAGCACTCAGGAGGCTGAAGTAGGAGGATTGCTGTAAGTTCCAGGCCAGCCTGAATTACATGAGACCTTGTCTCAAAAAATAGCCAGGGAGATAGCTTTGGGGCCTACGTGCCTGCCTGGCAAGCACAAGGGCTCCAGTTTGATCCCTGGTACTGCATGCTGTGCCAGTACCTCACAGAGCCAGTCCCTGAAGCCAGGTGTAATGGCACACTCCTATAATCCCAGTTCTGGAGAGGTTGAGACAGGAGGATCACTATGAGTCTGAGCTGTATAGAGAGACCCTGTACCAAATAAATAAACAAATAATTTAAAAGAAAAAGGAGTGGTGCACTAGAACTGTGAGTGTTTAGATGTCATAGTAGTGGGGTGGTCTAGTTCACGGCAGGTATTCCCCTAGGAAATGCTTGCTTTGGTGGCCCTGAAGATTTGGCCAGACGTCAGGGGAGAAATTAGCCCAGTGGCCCACCACCCTCCATACAAGGTACCAGGAAGACACTGGTGCTATAGCCCCCAGGGGCCTGTGCCTGCTACCTGCCACACAGCTTTTTCCCAAACCTCCCCTGGCCTGAGGTTCACGGGCAGATGTGTACCAGTAGAAATTAATACCTAACTCCTAGCTTCTCCTTCATTGTATAAAACTCTGTTTCCTCTCTTGACCCCAAGGGCTGGGGCTACGTTACACATTCCCTGGTGCGTCCTCAACAGAGGCTGGCCATGACCGGCGTCTCCTCACACGGCCCAGAGGGAGCTGGGCCTGCCTTGCCTTTGGCTTCTTGTCTGCCTGCCCCCTACACACATACCCTGGAGGCAAATAATAGTCAGAAATGAGGCGTTTTCAATCCTGCCACGGGCAGCACAGCTGTTGACTTCACTGCCTGCCCACCCATCTGCCCACCCTCCTCACAGTGAACCAGGGCTCTCCACCCAACTCCCCAGTGGCAACAGTGTAGCACATCTACGGGTCCTGCAATCTCAGCCTGAGGAGCCGCTGTGCTCATTAGCATATTGCACTGAGTTTGCTAGGCTCCCACGGCTCCCCATTGCATGTGCCCAGCCCCGGGGCGACCCCTTCTGTGGCCTCATTCTGAAGATGTGAATTCTGACCCTAGACTAGAGACTGAAGCTGGTCTTAGAACCCAGTAGGGAGCACACCCTGGAAAAGTGGATGTGTGTGGCTCTTAATAGTTCACCTGGAGGGGGACACAGGAATGCACAGCCCTGAGACCATCCTTTTCCTTTCTGCAGTGGTCAAACACCAGCAACATCAGAGCTGAACTTCTTAAGGAAAGCACAGACTTTGGAGACCTACGGAGTAGACCCCCACCCCTGTAAGGTGAGAGCGTTTGGGAGGAGCCAGAGATGTGGCCTCAGCCCACTTATTTATGGGAGTGGCTCTTCAGTGAAGGACATGGAGAAAACATCTCCCATCAATAACTTCTAAGCTGCATCATTTCATACCACATTTATGTCAGCAGATCTGAGGCAAAGTCAATCTAAACGAATCCAAAAACAGGGTCCACTTTGGCAACCATGGGTAATTTGGTGGAAATGAAGAGGAGAAATGTGGAAGAAGCCCCACAGAGAACAATCGGAGATGGCTCGGCAACTGCCTACCCTTCCTGACCCATAATCTAGTTTTATCCTGAGTAGCTTTTATTGACTGCAGTGGGATAAGTAAGCACACAGAGCTGCATCGGACTCACACTTAATTCCATTATATGCCTCAGAGCTGGAGGCAGGAACTAGCCAGGGAAACAGCCCAAGCAAGCCCCTGTAATTACTCAAGTGTCTAGATTCAGAAAGAGGGGCATGGCCGGGCATGGTGGTGCATACCTGTAATCCCAGCACTGGGGAGGCTGAGGCAGGAGGATTGTTGTGAGTTCCAGACCAGCCTGAGCTACAAAGTGAGCTTAAGGCCAGCCTGAATTGCATAGTGAGACCCTGTCTCAAAAAGAGGGGCAGGGCAGTCCCAGTCACCACTGAGCAGTGGGACCCACAGCCTCGCCCTGTCCCCCTACACCAACTCCAGTCCCTGCTACGTTGACACCTCTGGTCTCTGGCTCCGTTTCTCCACACTCCTCCCTTTCTTTCCACTACTGGAGAGGGTAGACTACCACAGGTAAAGCCGGCTCTCCAGCTGCTTGGAAGGAGACAGCACCAGCTGGGAACTGGACAGACAACCTTTTCTGTCTCACAGGTAGAGACACTGTCAGTTTCAAGGAAAAATTTAGAATGGTATGTTCATTTCCCAGAGCTGCTGTGACCCAGTATCAGACTATGTAAATAACAAAGTTCTGAAGGCTGGAAGTGTGACGCCGGTGCCTCGGGTTGGTAGCTTCTGAGACCCTGAAGAAAGCATCCCTTCCCTCCATGGGGCGTTGTCTTCTCTCTGTTCTTGTCTGTGTACTGATTATCCCCCCTGGTAAGGAGTATTGTAGTAAGGAAGGCCCGCACTCAAGACTTTCCCTTGTAACCTCTATGAAGACCCTGTATCCAAATGAGGTGGTATTCAGAGCACCTGAGGGTTAGGACTTTAACTTGGGAATTTGGCAGGGACACAATTCAAGGCAGAACAAACAGAATAAATCCAAGGCACGCAGCAGTGTGGAAATAGGCAGCATCTCCCTTGGCCTGCAGGTGAGCTGACCATGATTTGGCCTCACCTAGGGCTTACTGGGAGCCTTAAGGACACGCTGGCACTCAGGGACTCTGTTCATCATACCCACCCCGTAGCTCCTTTCCCACCAGCACCATGACACCTAGATAACCCCTGGGTGCTTTGGGGTTAAAACACAACTGTGCCTGTTCCTACCAAGGCATTAATATACTGACATTTATAAGTTAGCAAAGCTTCCTAATTAATGTCCCCAAAACAGAAGTAATCTGAACCACTCCCATCAATCACTCAGGCACTCCTGGGAGCGAAGAGAGTTGAGGAGGCAGCTGGCCCTTGCTGAAGTCCTGGCCTATTCCCTGGGCCTTCTGAGACTTCCAAACCTTACTTTCCTTACCTGTGGTTAAATGCACAGCAGATGTTCAACAGCTGCTCCGCTTCCATATCTAAGGGTGTCAGATCACCTCCCTGGGTCCAAATTTACCCTGTCCCCTTGAGGCCACACATATGGGTGGACAGGCAGTGACCTGAGTATGACAACAGATGAGGTAGATAGGATTCTGTACCACTGCCCACGACTAACTGGAACACAAGTGTCATGGCAGCCTGGCATCTAGCCTGGTCCAGTCCCATGCATCACATT
Source organism: Ctenomys sociabilis (assembly GCA_004027165.1). Classification (NCBI taxonomy): domain Eukaryota; kingdom Metazoa; phylum Chordata; class Mammalia; order Rodentia; family Ctenomyidae; genus Ctenomys; species Ctenomys sociabilis. Next base: position 36,612 of record PVKA01001836.1, on the reverse strand, counting down.
CATACCTGGAGCATGGTCCAGTCCCATGTATCACACAAACCCCTGGGGTGGAGGCAGGATACTTTCCACAGCAGGCCCTGAGTACTTCTGGTATCTTTCTCTCTCACTGAATCCTCAGCCAGCCTTGAGGGGTGAATGTCATACTCCCTAGTTTATAAATGAGAATACGCAGAGTTCACAAGGCCGTGGTGGCAGGCACAGGTTGCTTCATAGGTATGAATTCTTCATAGGACAGATGCTCCCAAGGAGACCCCTCAACAGGAGGTGAGAGCAGTCATCTCAATGGGCCACCATCCTGTGCTCCTGGGCACTGGGCCTCTCCGTACACACAGCCCTTCGGCAGCTCTCCACAGGCTCTAGCAGTGGCTTCCTCAGCCCTCCCCTCCCAAGCAAGCAGAGCAGTGAGGGAGTCTTTCCTCTTATCACTAAACAGAGTTACTTCAGTGAGGTGCTACACGTTCCCCTTAATGTTTTTAAGGTGCACTCAGCGTAATAAATACTGATGATTTCTATTAACAGAGAGGCAATTACTGGGCCCAGAGAATCTGGGGCACGCAGCCCTAGGGAGGACAGAAGAGGAGGAATCGTTCTGATAATTAAATGAGAGCAGAACAACACTGGCTGGGCTCTGTTCTCCTGGACTGATTAAAGAGCTGCACTTTGTCCTCATGCTGATAGTTTCTTTCTGCCCAGTATCCTTATCTGGTCCTGTGACCAAAAGGAAGAACTCCAACAAATCCAGCAGGTGCAACAGGAGCACCCCAACTCCAAACTGTACAAGGCTCCGAGTGGCCCTACCACGCAGCTGTAGAGGAGAGCGTGGTTCATCGCTGCTCTGTCTCTGTCCCTGTCCTTGATAACCTCTGCCCACTCAGGAGCTGCTGTCTTGTTCCTTCCAAGCTGGCCCTAAGGCTGGTTGTTCGCCCCAATCTCCCAGGCAGAGATCACATTAGGGGGGCCTGAGGGGTTAAGACACAGCCTGGTCCTGTGGCCAACTGACAGGGCTGCCCTGTTCAAGCTCAAGGAACAGGGACCTATCATAGACACCAGCCCACACAGCCTTCTTTGTGAGCCTCAAAGGCCCCTCTACTGAACGCCTGCATGTGCCTGGCACCTCATACATGTCTCAATAAATCTTTACCGCATCACTACCAACAAAATATTCTTGTGCCTTTAAAGGTAGAGATAAATAAAGGATATGAGGGGGAGAAGTGAAAATGCCTGAAGTTCCAAAACTACTGATGAGGACAGTATTTCAAGTTATAACCAGAGCTGGCCAGGTCTCAGGATTACGATTTTTCAATTACCACTCATGGTCTTCCTTCTGGAGAGATAGCCTTTAGGAATTATGCATGGCTCCCTGCCAATTCTGATAGGGAAAAAGACACAGACCTGTAAGATTTCTAGAGTCACCATACCAAATTCACCAGCAAGTACACTAGCACATGTCTGCTCTGAAGACCAGGAAAGAACTGGTGTCCCCAGAACCTGGGTTAGATCACAAAAGTAAAACCGCACTGCTGGGCATGGTGCTGCTATGCCTATAATCCCAGCACTCAGGAAGCTGAGGTAAGAGAATCGGCAAGAGCTTGAGGCCAGCCTGGGTTACTTTCCAAGTTCAAGGCTAGCCCAAACTAGATATCGAGACCCTATCTCTAAAAGCAAAAAAGGAAAGAAAAAGAAACCCGTGCCTCCATCATGACAAGTTGCTCCTGACTCAGAGGATCAGGACAGGGAAGAGGATGAGAAGCAACTCTCCTGGCTTTGGGGGAACCCTCTAGGCTGAGCTGTAGGGAGGACAACAGACCCACAGGTCACACCACCCCCTCTTAATCTCCATCCCAGTCTCAAGTCACCTGTCGTCATGCTGAGCCTCACAAGCCCCAGATGCGCAGCTGACCTTCTCCTGCCCTCAGCACCAGCAACCCCCAGCTTCAGGATCCACCCACAGCCCTCAGCTGTGGGTGCATGAAGTGCTTTAGAGAATTGCTTCTTCAGATGACACTGGGCCAGGGTTGCTGAAGTGCCGGTATTACTGGCGTGATACTGTTTCTCCTGGGAGTTTATTCCCAGTTCACTCTGTTCCAGATTGGCGCCCCCATTCCAGCTACTCCACTCCACTCCAGTCCTGCCTTCACCAGAAGCTGCCCTGAGGGGTTTGTGCCATGCCCTCAGATCTTCCCTGCCCTTTACTTTGGCCAGAGCGACACCAGGAGCAGATGACTAGCAGACATCCCTGGCTGCATGTGGGGTCACTGTGCCATGCCCTTCCCCATGGCACCCTGACACTGACCAACTTCTCCTTTCTTAGTCTCCCTTCACACACTAATTTCCTAACTAGCACAAATTGGATCTGTCAACATCAGGGGGGAAAATAGTAAGATGTTAGGTCTTTGTTAACATCAACAAACTCAGTAGCTATCAGAACACATCCATTAATGTTATTGGAACCTATATTCTGAACTAGGTAATACCAAGCCCGATTTGCCAATGCAGAATATGAAGCCTGGAGAAGTTAAAGGATCTGTCCGTGCTCACCCAGTATGTGGCACAGCCAAGCTGGGCCTGACAGGACTCTTCCAGAGCACATGACGCTGTGGCCTACACAGAAGCCCTTTTCCCTGCCGCACCTCCTCCCTGCTTCGCTCTGTCTCCATGCTGCCAGCTCTACTTCCACAAGCCCAGCCCTCCCATCCACCCTGCAGTGCCTCCTTCCAGGCCCCTCCTGTCACAGAGCACCACCAGGTACCCTCCCCACCCATCTCTGTGTGCCTCGGGTGGCTCACAGAGTCGCTCTGTCCTGACGCCCAGTGTTGCATCCACTGGGTCTGATAAGAACTGCCCCACAGCCCTGCGCTAGGCTGCTGCTAGTGCAGCTAGGTCTCCACCCTGGAATCTGTCTGTCTTTCAAAGCCTACAGTTTTAGACCTTGGTTAGGTGTGGCCTGACAGTATACAGAAAGCTTCGCAGGGCCCACCTTGTCTGAGAAATCTGCCTCCCGCAGCCACCTCTCTCGGCTGTTCTCCTGAGGCCATGCTGCCCTGACCCACATCTCTGCCAGCCTAGCCCTGGGACCTCCTGGCAGGGAAGTGTTTGTGTGCCGTGCCTGGGACGCAGATATTAATAGCTACCACTAAGCTCTGATGAGAAGCAGGAGGCCCAGACCTGTGGCTTCACAGCATCTCTATCCCAGTTATTTTTAAGTGTTTTGCTGTGCCGTAGGTTACATGACACTGAGCTTGCGGCCAAGTGCTGTGTCTCAGATCTTGACAGATCCTGAGGAAGGGATAGTGATAACCAGACATTCATCAGAACAGTGACAAATCGTGCACTGTAACTCACTCCTACACCCAGGTGCCTCAACAAGTGACTCTGAGAGGCAGCTCTGAGGCAAGCGTGCACTGCTCCCTGAGGTGGGGCCATGGGCCCTGGGCCAGTCAGGCTGAGAATCCATGTTGGTGTGGCAAACCTTGAAGGCCAGGCAATGGGGAAAGCAGGGGCGTGAAACAGCAGCAGAGCTACAGGCTGGAGACTCCCCACATACATTCTGCAACTTCACAGCAGCTTTCTGCAACTGTGCAGCACAGTCCCCCCCTACCCCGGTACCCCTGTGTCAAAGGAAGCCCTCCCTCTGCCTCTTCCTTCTGGAGCCTCTTTCCCACGGTGGAGACAGTGGCCTGTGTCTTTTGGAATCCTCTCCCTACTGGCTCAGCAGAGCCCCAGGCTTACAGCCTGGTGGCCAGGAGCCCCTCTCTGATGCTCCCTGTGCCTCAGGGGTGGTGGTATCTGTTCCCCAGCCAGCCACTGCTGGCTTCTTCAGCTGAACTTCCCTGAGGAAGCCCAGTGCCAAGAGGACCATCTCCATGATGACTGCTTTTCTTACTCTTTAATAACAGCTGAGATGTAACTCATATACCACTACATGTATCCCTTTAGTGTGCAAGACAGTGGCTTTTATTATATTCACAGGAATATAAACCATCCCTGCTAATTTTAGAACATTTATATTAATCCCCCTCTCCGAAAAAAATCTTATGCCCATTAGCAGTCAATGCCCATCCTTTTTCCCTGGCCCTGGCAACCAGTAATCCTTTAGTCCCCATGGATTTACCTATTCTGGACATTACATGTAAATAGCATAATTCCACTTTCAGTGTTTGATACGTGGCTTCTTTCACTTGCTATGATGGTTGCACTTGATTCCTTTTTTAATGCTGAACAATATTCTATTGTACCACTTTCTTACTCGGTTATCAGGTGACAAACACTGCCCACGGCAAAGTGGGCTGGATCATCTCCACTCAGGCAGCCGTGCATAGTGCTGCATTTACAGACGTTGCTGGCTCTCTGGGGCACACATCTGGAGTAGAACTGAGGCATCACAGGGGGTAACTGAGTTTAGTATGAACCTGCAAGCTTCTACAGAGGCCCTGCATTGCTTTACAGTCCCACCAGCAATGCAGGAGGGTTTTTAAATATCTCTGACCCCCTCCCAAAGTCAGTGTCATCATCTACAACCTGAGGATAAGGGCTCTGGGACTCGGTAAGTGTTTTGCTGTCACACAACTGGGGAATGACAAGGCTGGGATTAAAAGGCCCTGCTCTTTGCTCTGTAACCAGCTTCATCTCTTACCCATAGCCAAGGGTTCACCCTGGCACCTCTGCGCCCGTTTCACCCCAGTGAGAAGTCTTTCTGTGTTGCAGGATGTATCAGGAAATGCTGCCTTTCTGGCCTTCACTCCTTTTGGGTTTGTTGTTCTTCAAGGAAACAAGAGGGTCCATTTCATTAAATGGTGAGTAGCCTCATTTCCAAAACAGGCTCTTTATCCCCCATGCACTGGGGTGGGGCTGTGGTTCTGGTGTTCTGTGACTGGGAATTAGGGTTTGGAACACTCTGCAAAGCCTTGGGTTGAGAGGTAGCTGAGGCAGCGGTCTCTTCCTAGCCACTCTATTCTCCCAACAGGGTATCCCTGAGAGCCAGCAGCCTCTCCAGAGAAAGAGCATGGAGGTTTGGTTTCTGGGGCAGCCCAGGGCTGGGATAGTGTTAGGGAAGCAAATTCCCAGAAGTTCCCAGGGTATATCACCTGTTAACAGCCATGGTACACATCTCCGCAGTTGCCCAGCCTCTTAACTGCTCTGCTAACAGGGAGTGGCCCACACACAGTGGCCCCTGGGCCTGGTACCCTCAGAGCTCCTTCGTCAGGCCAGTGGGTCCGCAGAAGCTCAGACACCCCTGTCTCACTCCTGTCTCTTGTTAGCTTAAGTGACCTCACCCTGTAGAACCCACATCCCCATATTTTCCTCCTTCGTACCCTTCTTCCCACTCCTACTTCTATTGGGCAAGAGCCAGTGCCTCAGTGGCAGTGACTAAACTGCTTCTTTATCCACATTTTTTTTTTCATTTTGTTTTTGCTGGGGGCCTGTTCTGCTGTCTGGCTGGGCATAGGCTCCAGTTTGTGGACTGACATTTAAATAGCCTGGAAACATTGGCTGGCCTACAGATACCTGTCAGCCTCTCCAGAACATGTTGATACTCCCAGCCTCCAGTTTCTACCTGCTGGGGCCTCCCCCATCACGTCTAAGCAGTGGCTCCTCTGGTGGCCTTGGGTAGTGGGAAGACACTTCCCTGTGTCTGGGGAGTCTGCTTAGCACCTTTACTTCTCCAGCAGACCTGGGGAGGAGGCTGAATACAGACCTCCACCTTGGTAAGCTCTGCCCTGTGTGCTGCAGCATCTCTTCCTCTGCCTTCCCTGGCTCCCACCGAGCTGATGAGCAGAACCCAGCAGCCTTTCCAACCCAGACTGCTCTTGTTTAGAAAGGCAATCAAATGGCCAACCATGCACTACAGAAATTGCTCCTCAGACTTGCAAAGCTGGGTCCCCTTCAAAGGCAGCCGCTGCCATGGCATAGCTAACCAACCTGTTTCAGAGACTTCTGGGCCATGTCACTCTGCTCCCTGGGTGAACACATAAGGACCTGTGTCCTGTCCACACTTTTTTCAAAAAAAAGATGATAGGCAGGATCTGGCCACCTTCTCCTGTGGGTCGTTATCTGTCTGGACACCTCCCGGGTATGTGATAGTCCTTAGAGGGCCACACTGTGACCAGGTAGCTGTCTCATGAGGTCCCTGTTCAGGGGCACTGCTAGCTGTAGAGAAGTAGGATGCACCTGCTGCAGACCTTGCAGTCCCTAAGTTCCTTGACTTCAGAAACCATACTACTCCCCTTCTTCCCCAGCCCCATTCTTTCTTCTTCAGGAAGGCCCCTTTTCACCATGTCTCCACTTTATGATAGCGATCTTGCTCCTGGAGCTGCCGGGATCTGCATGCTTGCCTGTACAGTAACCACTGGACATTCACTGTAGTCTGTGTGAATGTGAGAGTTTGATGGCTGGTGACTGACTGAAGAGGAGAATGAGGGGTCAAATAGGATGGCTCCACTTAGCTGAGAACTGGTGGCCAGAAGCTAGGAACTGTCATCATGACCCAGCCACCGTCTCCAAAACCTCAAAGAACAAGTGATTCTCTTGTCCAGCAGTAAATTGGCTGTGTGGTTACTGCCTTTCTAATGCTTACCAGGATACTGAGGAACCTCCCCAGGGATGACAAAGAGTCACCAGCCAAGGGGATGCAGAGCTGTATGATGAGACCTCCTTAGAAGTCTCAGCTGAGCAGAAAAATCAGAATTCACCAGGGAAGAGGGCTGTGCAGCTGGTGGGGGCAGCGTATGGACAGATAGCAGGGGAGCTGAGGGGCCATGGACACTGAGGCCTGCTTCTCTGGCTCCCAGGGACACCTGCTGTGGGCCCCAGTCACTTTCCCACATTGTAAATGTAACCAAGGCTGAGAGCAGTGTGTGGAGGTGAGGTCTAGGTCGTGCCATGTACAGTAACCATGTCACTTCTGATTTGTGTCTGTCCCACGGGTGACGTACCCCAGTATCCTGTTTGCCTCTTTTACTGCAGCCATTCACTGGGCTGGTGGCTTCAAGGATTTTTCTACAATAACCCCTAAGCCCCTTTCCTGGTCAGTACGCTGCATGACTGTTCCATGTAATCTGTTCTCTCTTTGGTATGTTGCCCCTCCCTGAGACTGTTTGACATTTGTCTGCATTAAACTGCATTTTCCATCCAGTGGCACAGTCACCTCAAAGACTCAACTCCCTCAGAGCCTGGTTGCATTGTTCCTCATTATTTGGTGTATCTTGAACTTTGGCCTCATCAGCTGCCTGTGGCATCTTACATCTGACAGTCCCATCCAGATAATGCGCCTGTGTCATGAGCCAGCTCTTGAAATGACCCCAAACACTTTACCTAGACTCACTGCCCATGCAAATGTCTCCCTTTTACAGCCACTGTTGATGAGCCTGAAACCCTTCTATCACCCTTTACTATAGTGTGATTAACCAGAACACTGTGGATTGAACTGTTCCAACAACTGTTCTCTAAGGCCACTGCGCTGTCTTGTTTCGGTTCTAATTTTGGCCACAATTGTGTCTGTGCCTGGAGCCCCTTCCAGTTCGGATGGGCTGTGCATCTGTAAGACTGAACAGTGAACCACAAGCCCACAGTGACATAATAGGTGCTCTCTTTGTGCTTCCAGGAATGAGGTGACCAAGCTGAAATTTGAAGGAAAGACTTTCTATTTATATGTAAGTCAGAAAGAGGTGAGTGCTGGCTTCCTTCTCTTTGGGGGCACTACAGTGATTCTATGGCCAGAGCCATGCCTGAGTGGTCTAGCTAGAGCTCAGCCACAACCAGCTCAAGATCTAGAGGTGAGAGGAAGTGGTGGAAGGTTCCAGAGCGAGGATTCCTGAGGGATGCTGACCACACAGAGGTTCACCAAGAGGTCCCTACCTCCAGAACTTCATCTAGTCCAAAGTCAGATTCTTTGCTGGGTGTGATGGCACACATCTGTGATCCCAGCACTCGAGAGGCTGAGGCAGGAGGGTCACCACATGTTCAAGGCCAGCCTGGGCTACATAGTGAGTTCAAGACTAGTCTTAACTAGATGGCAAGAGCTTGTCTCAAAAACTGAAAGCAAAACAAAGGCAAAGTAGATTCTTTTTCTTCCATATAGAAATTCCAGATGTAAGTGCCACTTCTCACCAAGGGCTTTCCTGGTGCAGCCTGTGCCACCCAAGTGTCACCCTGGCTAGACTTCTCGGGAGTGAGGTGATGCCCCAGTGAGCCCTTCAGAATGTCTCTATCCAGCTGGCCCAACTGCTGTAAAGGGGCCTCCTACAGCTCAGGGAGGGGTCCATGTCCTAAGCTACTTTACTTTCACTTCTTCATCCACACTCAGCCATTTCTATGTGGAATTTTTTCAGGAAAAGAAAATTATTCTCACATATTTTGCTCCAACTCCAGAAGCCTGCAAGCACCTCTGGAAATGTGGAATCGAGAACCAAGCCTTCTACAAGTGAGTGTACACACTTGATGGAAATGCCCGAGGCAGTAACAGAGCTGCTTTTAGAGGCAGAACAGGCAAATGGTGGGACAGGAGCTTACTGGCTTCCTAGTAAAGGGCAGGCAGCTTGCAGGGTCCTGTGCCCAGATGGTACAGAGTCCAGCTCTGGAGATGCATTTCTGCTAAGCTGCCCGCCTTAAACAGTCCCCAGTAGCAGAGTAATTCTGGTCTTTTCTGGGGTAAGGCTTGGGCCAGAAAAAACCTGTCATGTCTGATTTGAATCAAGGTGCCCCAGAGATTGTTCAGAGCCTTGGAAAGTATAAAATAGTTCCTTAAGGGACCAGGTACAAACCGTAGCCAGTCCCTGGTCCAGACCCAAGCTTGAATCCCTTTAGGTCTGTCATTGGTGCCAGCCCCTCCTGGAGTGTCACTATCAGAGGTGTTGCAGGCTTGGGTAGTATGGCTGGAGTTGGGCAAGGGCTTGATTGACACTGAGAAATAAGGCTGGAGACAAAGGGAAAATTTGCATACAAAGGATTTCATGAAAAAGGAGAGGCTCCCATGTTCCTTTTCTTTGATTAAGAAGGGAGTTATATGGGGGGGGAGTTATACAAAACATTAGGGAGCATAGAAATGGCCCATAGAGAAACTGGGGTGAGTTTCAAAATGCTTCAATAAACCTCTTGGTCTTTTTGTAAAAAAAGAAAATAATGGATATGTTAATAAAATGCTTCTTGCTGGGTGTGGTGGTGCATGCCTGTAACCCAGCTTACCTAGGAGGCTGGGGAAGAGGACCATACAAAGCCAGCCTCGGCAACTTACAAAAACCCTGTCTCAAAAATTTTAAAAATTGGGAAGGGATTTAGCTCAGTGGCACAGCACCTGCCTGGCAAGCAAGCATGAGGTCCTAAGCTTGATTCATAGTACCCAAGAAAGAAGGAAGGGAGTGGAGCAGTGGTGATGGGGGAGATAGGAAGGGAGGGAAAGAGGGAAGGAAGGAGGGAGGGAGGGAGGGAAAGAGGGAAGAAGAGAG